>CM075962.1:2649185-2689185 GCA_038048745.1 Coluber constrictor foxii | reverse complement strand
ACTATTCACTAAGTCTGCACGACTATTAATCTTCTCATCCATTCCTTCTTATTACCTATCTCCTTCTCTACTTACGATTATAACTTTGTTGCTTGTATCATTACGATTTACATTGTTTTACATAGTTTCTTAGTCTGATTTTTGTTGATTGCTTACTTAGTATCCTATGGCTATCACTAAGTGTCGTATCTTATGATTCATGATGAATGTATTTATGGTGACTGTGATCATGATTTATCACTTATAGTTTTTATGTACACTGAGAGCTTATGCACTGAAGACAAGTTCCTTGTGTGTCCGATCCCACTTGGCCAATAAAAAATTCTATTATTCTGTTCTGTTCTGCTCTGTTCTGTTCTGTTCCGAATGGCATTGTAACTTCAAACAATCACTGAGTGAACACACGCAGGGGAGAAGGGCAGTACAATAAATAAATAATTATTTGACTATCATTAAGTGTTGTACCTTATGATTCTTGATGAATGTATCTTTTCTTTTATGTACACTCAGGGCTTAAGAACCAAAGACAAATTCCTTGTGTGTCCAATCACACTTGATCAATACAAAATTCTATTCTATTCTATTCTATTCTATTCTATTCTATTCTATTCTATTCTATTCTATTCTATTCTATTCTATTCTATTCTATTCTATTCTATTCTATTCCAATCCATTCCATTCCATTCCATTCCATTCCATTCCATTCCATTCCATTCCCTATTCTATTCTATTCTATTCTATTCTATTCTATTCTATTCTATTCTATTCTATTCTATTCTATTCTATTCTATTCTATTCTATTCTATTCTATTCTTCCACATTTTCTATTCTATTCTATTCTATTCTATTCTATTCTATTCTATTCTATTCTATTCTATTCTATTCTATTCCATTCCATTCCATTCCATTCCATTCCATTCCATTCCATTCCATTCCATTCTTTATTCTATTTTCTATTCTATTCTATTCTATTCTATTCTATTCTATTCTATTCTATTCTATTCTATTCTATTCTATTCTATTCTATTCTATTCTATTCTATTCTATTGGAATAGAATATAGAATAGAATAAATAGAATAGAATAGAATAGAATAGTTCTATTCTATTCTATTCTATTTTATATTCTATTTTATATTCTATTCTCTATTCTATTCTATTCTATATATAGATTCTATATATAGATTCTATTCTATTTTATTCTATTCTATATTCTATTCTATAGAATAGAATAGAATAGAGAATAGAATATAAAAGAATAGAATAGTTCTATTCTATTCTATTCTATTCTATTCTATTCTATTCTATTCTATTCTATTCTATTCTATTCTTTTATATTCTATTCTCTATTCTATTCTATTCTATTCTATTCTATTATTCTATTCTATATTCTATATTCTATATAGAATAGAATAGAATAGAATAGAATAGAATAGAATAGAATAGAATAGAATAGAATAGAATAGTTCTATTCTATGCTACTCTATGCTATGCTATGCTATGCTATTCTATAACGTAAAAACATAAATAAACCTGAGCACCACCTGTAGTCAGAATGGACCAACCAGACATGACCCATCCAAACCACCCCGAAAATTTCGAGTGTGGTTTCCTTACCTAAAGTCAGCAGATTTTCGGTGGCGTTGATATAAGCGACAGAATCGAACTGCATGAAATCGCTCTCCCTTGCCTGTCGAAACAGGAGAGCAAACAACTCGGTATCTTCCCTTCGAAGGGTCTCTTCCTGATCAGCTGACCCACAAGAGGTGGCCCAACACCCCATCCTTCGACAGAATCCCTTTGAGCTACAGCTAGTCCTCGACTTACAACCCCAATTCAGCCTGAGATTTCTGCTGCTGAGCGAGGGAGGGGTTGAGTGAGTTTTGCCCCATGTTACGACCATTCCTGCCTGCCACATTTGTTAAGCGAATCACTGCGGCTGTGACGCTAATAAGATGGTCGTTAAGTGGATCTTGACTTTCCCCCGTTGGCTCAGCTAGGCAAAAGGTCACCAAAGGGGACACGGCAGCCGTCATAAGTGCGAGTCAGTTGCCAAGCGTCTCAATCTTGACCACATGACCAAATGGGGATGCTGCAACGGCCATTAGGGCGTGCCAAGCGGTCATAAGAAAGTCACTTTTTTCAGCGCCTGCAAAAATATATGAGTAGACCGATGCCTGCAAAAATACGAGCCTTGGTGGCGCATCAGTTTAAAGTGGTGTTAAAGTGACACCAGCTACCTGCAATTACTACGAGTTCGAATCTCACCAGGCTCAGGGTCGACTCAGCCTTCCATCCTTTCTAAGGTAGGTCAATTGAGGACCCAGTTTGTGGGGGCAATAAGCTGACTTTGTATAAAATATACAAAAGTATGAAGGCTATTGCTTAACGCATTGTAAGCCGCCCTGAGTCTTCGGAGAAGGGCAGCGAAGGAAGGAAGGAAGGAAGGAAGGAAGGAAGGAAGGAAGGAAGGAAGGAAGGAAGGAAGGAAGGAAGGAAGGAGAACATTCAGCTGCCTGCAATTACTGTAAGTTCGAATCTCCCCAGGCTCAAGGTTGACTCAGCCTTCCATCCTTTCTAAGGTAGGTCAATTGAGGACCCAGTTTGTGGGGGCAATAAGCTGACTTTGTATAAATATACAAAAGTATGAAGACTGTTGCTTAACGCATTGTAAGTTGCCCTGAGTCTCCGGAGAAGGGCGGCATAGGAAGGAAGGAAGGAAGGAAGGAAGGAAGGAAGGAAGGAAGGAAGGAAGGAAGGAAGGAAGGAAGGAAGAAAGAAGAACATTCAGCTGCCTGCAATTACTGTAAGTTCGAATCTCCCCAGGCTCAAGGTTGACTCAGCCTTCCATCCTTTCTAAGGTGGGTAAAATGGGGACCCAGTTTGTCGGGGCAATAAGCTGACTTTGTATAAATATACAAAAGTATGAAGGCTGTTGCTTAACGCATTGTAAGCCGCCCTGAGTCTCCGGAGAAGGGCAGCATAAGAAGGAAGGAAGGAAGGAAGGAAGGAAGGAAGGAAGGAAGGAAGGAAGGAAGGAAGGAAGGAAGGAAGGAAGGAAGGAAGGAAGGAAGGAAGGAAGGAAGGAGAACATTCAGCTGCCTGTAATTACTGTAAGTTCGAATCTCCCCAGGCTCAAGGTTGACTCAGCCTTCCATCCTTTCTAAGGTAGGTAAAATGGGGACCCAGTTTGTCGGGGCAATAAGCTGACTTTGTATAAAATATACAAAAGTATGAAGGCTGTTGAAAGCCGCCCTGAGTCTCCGGAGAAGGGCGGCATATAAATGAAATTAAAAATTAAAAAAAAAACATGAGTAGATCAGTGCCTGCAAAAAAATAAATGGCTAGACCGGTACAGCTCTGCAAGCAGTTAAAAGCCTGGTAGACCAGTACCTCTGCTAAATCCTAAATAATTGTCACATGACCATCAAGCCACCCCCACAAAATAAGCCACGCCCACAGAATCGGTAGTAAAAAAAAATTAGAACCCCCCTCCTGCCCAGGGCCCTCTGTACCCCAACACTTGGGGGACCCACCCAGCCCTTCCCCTTGAAGCAAAGGGATGTTGCAGGTTCGAATCCCTACTCACCAAGGCGAAATTCTGGTGGCTGATATTCACGGAGCACAAATCCGAAGGTGTCCGCACGTGGTGGAGCTTAATCTGGAAATCACAAGCCAGAGAAAGGGGGGACGTTCAGCCGAGTCGAAAAAAAAAGGGAAAGTCAAGTCCCTACTGGCCAAAGACCCATTTCCTGTGCATTGATGGTACAAGAATACGCTGTAAAGTGGGTCTGTCTGTGTGTGTGGGAGTGTGTGGGGCAGTATTTCAATAGGGTCTGTATGAGCTGATTGAAGGACAGGATAAAGGGAATATGCTGAGGCCATACGAAGACTGTGGAGCCGAGCGGCTAGGATGAATAAAGGATCTGGAGGCTAAACCAGAATAACAGAGTCGAAAGGGACCTTGGAGGTCTTCTAGTCCAACCCTTTGCTCAAACAGGAGAACCGGTCCTATTTCAGACGGATGGTTGTCCAATCTCTTCTTAAAAACTTCCAGTGTTGGAGCATTCATTCACAACTTCTAGAGGCAAATCGTTCCACTGGTTAATTGTGCTAACAGTCAGGAAATTTCTCCTTAGTTCCAAGTTGCTTTCCTCCTTTATTTTTTCCTATTTTTTTTTTAATTGAAAAGTTGTAATAAGTTTTGCAAGTTGTTGTGGCCCCGTCCTCTGAGCCTATCCCATTGGAGGAAGGAAGCTCTGAGCAGGAGGAAGAGGAGCCAGCCAGATCTCCCAGCCCCCCCCCTCTGGCACCGTCTCAGGTGCCAGCTGAAAGAGAGCCAAGTAGTGGGGAAACAGGTGTCTCAGATGAGAGTGAGGGAGAGACGTCATTCCTGGACGCACATCAACGAAGGCGAGATAAGCGCGTGCAGCAGCTGAGGAGACGTACGAGGGAATAGACCTGAGTCACTGGACTTGAGTCACAGGACCAATGAGTCACTGGACCACACCCAGAGACTATATAAGACAGGGTGGTGGTTAATGATCCCTGTGACGAACAATAACTCAATCTGATAGTCATTGGAGCTAAAAGAACGGATTTTGGCAAAGCTACGTAGGTGATTTTCTTTTTGTGAACTATTAAAGCCCTTGGCAGACGGTGTGCATATCGCTGCCAAGTTTGAGATAAGAACTGTGGAGTGTGCCAAGTGCTTCTTTAACCCTCGACTGGCTGTGTTTTTGTGGGTGTCTGTAGAGGGGGACAGATCACAAGTGTTTCCCCATCCCACCTCCCTCCTCCTCCCCACCCTACTTCCCAGAGCAAAATACAGGGTATAGCATTTAACAATCATAATCTAACATATGCTAACTAACTATAGCCTCCTAGCTCCCTCTTGTACTTTAACTCCCCTTTTACATAACTAAGTTTAGATACTTTTGTAACATCTCTTTGTTCATTCGTAACTGTTTGAAGCTTTTTAGTCCTATATTTGCTTTGAATCCATCTTCTCCATTCCAACATGTATTTCTCATTTGAGTGGTCCTTCAAGTATGCTGAAATTTTAGCCATCTCTGCTGAGTTGGCTACTTTTAGTGTCCATTCTTGAATAGTAGGCAAATCTTCCTTCTTCCAGCACTGCACCACCAAGAGTCTTGCTGCAGTTATTAAATTCAAAATCAAATTAGTCTCTATAACCGTACAATCTGTAATTATACCCAGCAAAAACAACTGTGGAGTAAACTTTTATCTTCTTTTTAAGAATATTTTGAATAATCCACCATATTTTTATCCAAAATGCTTTGACTTTTTTACAAGTCCACCATACACGAAAATAGGTAGCATCATCACAATCACATCTCCAACACTTAGATTGCAAGTTTTGATACGGGTTGCTTCCCTCCTTGATTAGTTTCCATCCGTTGCTTCTTGTCCTGCCTTCTGGTGCTTTGGAGAATAATTTGACCCCCTCTTCTTTGGGGCAGCCCCTCAAATATTAGAAGACTGTTATCATGTCACTCCTGGTCCTTCTTTTCATCAAACTAGACCTCCCCAATTCCAGCATTTATGTGTTTTAGCCTCTGCCCCCACGAATCCTCTTTGTTGCTCATCTCTGCACTCACTCCACATCTTTTTTTGCATCGTGGTGACCAAAACTGGATGCCGTATTCCAAGTGCGGCCTTACCAAGGCCTTATAAAGTGGGATTAACCCTTCAGGTGACCTGGATTCAGAGGATGAATGGCTGAGGGAACTGGGCATGTCTAGTCCAGGCTCTCCAAATTTGTGGACTTCAACTCCCAGAATTGCCCAGCTGACATTGGGAATTCCGACTGCGATTGTACAGCGAATCTGGCTTCCCCACTGACCTGGCTTGTCAGAAGGTCGCCAGAGGAGAAATCACGTGACGGTTATGCGACCGTCATAAATAGGAGTCGATTGCCAAGCGTCTGAATTTTGATCACGTGACCCTGGGGGATGCTGCAAGGGCCGTAAGTGTGAAAAACGGTCATCAGTCACTTTTTTTAGTGCTATTGTCCCAAAGGGGCTTTTCAAAAAGGCTTGTTTAGGGTTTTTTTCCCCCTTGAAAACGTTTCACTTCTCATCCAAGAAGCTTCTTCAGTTCTGACTGAATGGGTGGGGGGATGAGAATCTCTCAATCTGACTTTCAGTGCAGCTGTAACTTTGAAGGTCATTAAACGAATGGCTGCAAGTGGAGGATACTTGTATAATCTCCTTAGCTGACTTCTGCTCCGTTCTCAAGGCCTTTCCCGTGAGGCTCCTTGGAGGTCCTTCCAAGATCTTAAGACACCTAGTGTTGGGGAGCTGGAAGGAACCCTGAGGGTCATCTAGTCCAACCCTCTGCAACGGGCAAGGAGAACCAAGCAACACATCTAAGACCACACTCACCAGCTGAGCCGCATTGAGGACTTTCTCTGGCCTGGGGCACTGGGCTTTCCGCAAACACTCTTGCCAGCTCTGCTGGGCAACTCTCGTGCCAAACAGCAATTCGACCTTGGTTTTCTCCACATTATGACGAGCCACCTGCCAGTGACCGGCTCCTGGAGTGACAGGTGCAGAAAGAAAAACCAGGTGCACCCAGTTAGGAGAACTCAACTAAGACGAACTTTAAGATGTACTGGTTAAACCAGTACGTGGTAAATTCTACCTTAGGCGTGAAAGTTGACTGGTTGACTTGGACCAATCACTAGGAGATGGTGAGTTCTAGTCCCACTTTAGGCATGAAAAACGATTGGGTGACTTTGGCTAATCACTAGGAGATGATGAGTTCTAGACCCGCTTAGGTATGAAAGACGATTGGGTGACTTTGGGCCAATCAGCAGGAGACGGTGAGTTCTAGTCCCGCCTTAGCCATGAAAGACAATTGGGTGGCTTTGGGTCAATCAGCAGGAGACGGTGAGTTCTAATCCCGCCTTAGGCATGAAAGATGATTAGGTGACTTTGGGCCAATCAGCAGGAGACGGTGAGTTCTAGTCCCGCCTTAGCCATGAAAAATGATTGGGTGGCTTTGGGTCAATCACCAGGAGACGGTGAGTTCTAGTCCCGCCTTAGGCATGAAAGATGATTAGGTGACTTTGGGCCAATCAGCAGGAGACGGTGAGTTCTAGTCCCGCCTTAGCCATGAAAGACGATTGGGTGGCTTTGGGTCAATCACCAGGAGACGGTGAGTTCTAGTCCCGCCTTAGGCATGAAAGATGATGAGGTGACTTTGGGCCAATCAGCAGGAGACGGTGAGTTCTAATCCCGCCTTAGCCATGAAAGACGATTGGGTGGCTTTGGGTCAATCACCAGAAGACGGTGAGTTCTAGTCCTGCCTTAGGCATGAAAGATGATTAGGTGACTTTGGGCCAACCAGCAGGAGACGGTGAGTTCTAGTCCCGCCTTAGCATGAAAGACGATTGGGTGGCTTTGGGTCAATCACCAGGAGACGGTGAGTTCTAGTCCTGGCTTAGGCATAAAAGCTCCCACAGCTTTTATGTGGGACCCCACAGTTGAACCCTGAGCTACAGATCTTCTCTTCTACGGGAATCTTTTCCCGTAGGGTTTCGGCAAAGGGAGCAGAGGAGACATTCACACAATACATTTGCAAACTGCATATCCAGACACATTACCTTCTTCGCTTCGAGGCTGCAAAAGGCTTTTCGCTGGAAAGCAGTTGGTTGGGTAACACTGCCCATCATCCATCTTATACAAGGCCGCCATGCTCTTCCTTCAGCCCTTAAGGCAAAGCCAAAATGTTAATTAACACCTTCCCAGCTTTTGAAATCTCCCTCAATAACGTCCTGGAGGAAGGAAGTTCATCTGCATAATCTTGAGGCATAAAATGACTTCCTGGTTCCTAGAGAAATAAAACAAAAGTTTTATTTTGTTAAAATAAAACAAAAGTTAAAATAAAACAAAATATTTGTTAAACTTTTGTTAAAATAAAACAAAAGTTAAAATAAAACAAAAATAAAGCAAAAGTTGCTCGAAATGATGGTTCCCCGCAAGCGAATTGAACCGCAACGGAGGCAACTGTCTCTGAACTCAGTTTGTTGGTCTGTTTGGAGCGCATGGTTAGTTCAGGGTTTAGTTATGTCATAGAAATCCTGAATATTGGCATAACTGAGTAAACGCTTCAGTTCTCAGGTAGTCCTCGATTTACAACCACAATGGAGCCCCAAATGTTTTGTTACTAAGCAAGACATTTGCTAAGTGAGTTTCGCCCCCTGGCTTCCCTCTTTGATTTGGATGGTCTGAAGGACGCCAAAAGGGAATCAGGTGAGCCCAGGAAGCTGCGACCGTCATAAAAATGAGTCAGTGGCCAAGCGTCTGAATTTTGATGACGTGACCGTGGGGAAATGCTGCAATGGTCGTAAGTGTGAAAAGTGGTCGTAAGTCACTTTCTTCAGTGCCTTTGTATCTTCGCAGGGTGACTAAACGTATTAAGTTCAGGACCATGCTGGCTGAGGGATTCTGGGACTTGAAGTCCACAAGTCTTAAAGTGGCCAAGTTGGACCCTCCTGCTTTGATTAACGCCTTTTGTTCTGGAGCTCAAGGGATTGTATATATTGCTCCACGCTCCAACTTTTCCCCATCACAACATCCCTATGAGGTAGGCTGGGTTGAGAGAGAACAATTACCCAGAAGCCCTTAGGGAGCTTCCGTGCCTGGCGGTGGGGCAGAATCTTAACTCTGTCCCATGCTAGCTCAACCTCTTATTAAAATAATTTATTCCAGGCCAACGAAAGAAATTCCAGGAGGGAATCTGGGTACGGAGACAATTTGCAGGAGATTCAGAGATTGGACAATTGTGATCTGTCCCCCCCTACAGAGACCCACAAAAACACAGCCAGTCGAGGGTTAAGAAGCACTTGGCACACTCCACAGTTCTTATCTCAAACTTGGCAGCGATATGCACACCGTCTGCCAAGGGCTTTAATAGTTCACAAAAGAAAATCACCTACGTAGCTTTGCCAAAATCCGTTCTTTTAGCTCTAAAGACTACTAGATTGCGTTTTTGTTCGTCACAGAGATCATGAACCACCCTCCTGTCTTATATAGGCTCTGGGTGTGGTCCAGTGACTCATTGATCCTGTGACTCCAGTCCAGTGACTCAGGTCTATTCCCTCATGCGTCTCCGCAGCTGCTGTAAGCGTTTATCTCGCCTTCTTTGGCGTGCATCCAGGAATGTCTCTCCCTCACTCTCATCTGAGACACCTGTTTCCCCACTACTTGGCTGTCTTTCAGCTGGCACCTGAGACGGTGCCAGAGGGGGGGGGGGCTGGGAGATCTGGCTGGCTCCTCTTCCTCCTGCTCAGAGCTTCCTTCCTCCAATGGGATAGGCTCAGAGGACGGGGCCACAACAAATTGTTTGTCTGAAATGGAACAGGTTAAATCCTGGCTGCAAGAGTTCATTTAGGGACCCTTCAAAGTTGTAATGGAAGTGAAAAAGTGACTCGTGACCGTTTTTCACACTTTTATGACCATGGCGACATCCCAGTGGACACACGATTTACACTTGGATGTTTGATAAGTAGTACCTATTTATGACGACTGCAGTATCCTGGGGTCGTGTAATCCAGAGGTGGGTTTCAGCAGGTTCTGACCAGTTCTGGAGAACCGGTAGTGGAAATTTTGAGTAGTTTGGAGAACCGATAGTAAAAATTCTGGCTGGCCCCGCCCCCATCTATTCTCTGCCTCCCGAGTCCCAGCTGATCGGGAGGAAATGGGGATTTTACAGTATTCTTCCTCTGGAGTGGGGTGGGAATCAGGGGTGGGTTCTAATTTTTTTTACTACCGGTTCTGTGGGTGTGGCTTATTTTGTGGGCGTGGCTTGGTGGTGGTGGGGTAATGTGACTGGGTGGGCGTGGCCAACTTTTTTAAAAAAACTTTTAAAATCATTTTTTCTACAACCTTAAGAGGTTGCAGGAGAAAAAGTGCTTTCAGAAGCCTCTGAGAATCCCAGCTGAGTCGTGCGATGATCATCAGAGGCTTTTTAAAAAACTTTTAAAAGCATTTTTTCGGCCGAAGAGGTTGTAGAAAAAATGCTTTTAAAAGTAAAAAAAAAAAAGCCTCTGATGAGGTGGGTGGGGTAAGCGAGTGGCGACCGGGCCGGGGACCGGTTTGGGGGCATGGACAGCCAATGTTATTACCGGTTCTCTGAATTACTACAAATTTTTACTACCAGTTCTTGCGAATTGGTGCGAATGGGAACAACCCACCACTAGTTGGAATGGAGATTTTACAGTATCCTTCCCCTGCCACGCCCACCAAGCCATGCCACGCCCACTAAGCCACACCCACAGAACCGGTAGTAAAAAAATTTGAAACCCACCACCAGTGTGACCCCCTTTTCGAACCTTTTGACAAGCAAAGTCAATGGGGAAGTCAGATTCGTTTAACAACCGTGTGACCGACCTATCCACTGCAGGGTTTCACTTAACAACCAAGGCAAGGAAGGTGGGGCAAAACTCACTTAACAAATCTCACAACCACGTGAATTTTGGCCTCCATTGTGAAAGGGTATATAGTGTTTCCTTCTTAAGCAGGGGGTAGGACTAGATGACCTCGAAGGTCCCTCCCAACTCTGCTATTTGTCCCAAAATAGCGGGGAGGAGGAGGGAAATAGCTGGTCTTTTGCAATCCTTGTTTTTTTCCAGGGGAGACACCCCCCCCACCCCCCCATGTCACTGCTTAACAAAGCAGCCAGACCTCTGTGACATGGGCCAGAGAGACCCTTCTCAGCATGCCCTGCCAGGAAGAGACTACCACCTGCCCAGACCAGCAATGCGGGTGACACATGGCGATGTGAGGGTTCAAATCAATGTGAACCGTTGCTGCAACCTCCCGCTCCAATGCCAGCTCCCAGAGACCTCGTCACCCCCTTCACGGAGCTTCTCGCCTCCCTCACGGAGCTTGTCACCCCCCTCACGGAGAGCAGCCAATGCCAGCTACAAAGTAAGCAGAGGGCCATACGAGTTCTCAGGTGTGGGGGTGCTATCCCGGTTCAAACCCTGGACTTAGAAATCCCTAGATTTTAAACCACTTTGGTCTATTGCTTCTGCTTCAAATCCATCAAAGAAGCTGGAATGAGAGAGAAAAAGGGATGGTAGCTGTTCCTTGAGGTCATCTAGTCCAACCCCCAACCCCTCGGGGGAGGAATCCAAAGGAAACCATCTCAGGGTATCATAATCCCGCGTTCCACTTTCTGGGCATCCCTCTGGAATGAACTGCCCCCTGGGATATGTACAATTCCCAACCTTTCGCCGGGCCCTTAAGACTGCTATTTCAACAGGTTGACCTGGCTTAATAAGAATCTGGGTGGGGTATTTTAAACTTGCGGGTTTTTAACTGAAGGGGCCGAATTTATTTAATGTGTTTTAAATTGGTTTTTAAATTTTGTATCTCATATTGTTTTATCATGGCTGTACACCGCCCTGAGTCCTTCGGGAGAAGGGCGGTATAAAAATCTAATAAATGAAATGAAAATGAACAGTTTTAATCTATGGCCATTTGTATTGTTATTTTATGAAATTTTAACTTTTGTATGCTTGTTTTTTAATTGGCTGTGCACCGCCCTGAGTCCGTAAGGAGAAGGGCGGTATATAAATCTAAATAAAGTAAAGTAAAGTAAAATGAAATGAACAACTCTTAAGTAGCTTCAAGCTTCAAGGAGCCTGAGTAGCGTAGGGGGCTAATGCCTCCTACTAAAGGCAGCAATTAACATCCAGCTGCCTGTAATTCTGCAAGTTCAATCCTAGCCAGGCTCAAGGTCGACTCAGCCTTCCATCCTTTCTAAGGTGGGTAAATTGAGGACCCAGTTTGTGGGGGCAATAAGCTGACTTTGTACAAAATATACAGAAGTATGAAGTCTATTTGCTTAACGCATTGTAAGCTGCCCTGAGTCTCCGGAGAAGGGTGGCATAGGAAGGAAGGAAGGAAGGAAGGAAAGAAAGGAAGGAAGGAAGAAAGAAAGAAAGAACATTCAGCTGTCTGCAATTACTGTAAGTTCGAATCTCACCAGGCTCAAGGTTGACTCAGCCTTTCAGCCTTTCTAAGGTAGGTCAGTTGAGGACCCAGTTTGTGTGAGCAATAAGCTGACTTTGTATAAATATACAAAAGTATGAAGGCTGTTGCTTAATGCATTGTAAGCCGCCCTGAGTCTTCGGAGTAGGGTGGCATATAAATCTGATTTTAAAAAAACAAACAAACTCCTGAAGGCAGGAGAAGAAACAGTGGATGGAAACTGATCAAGGAGAAAAGCAACCTGGAATTTAAGGACGATTAACCAGTGGAACTGCTTGCCACCAGAAGTCGTGGGGGGCTTCATCGTTGGAGGTTTTTAAGAAGAGATCCAGACAGCCATTTGTCTGGAATGGTATAAGGTCTCCTGCTTGGACAGGGGGCTGGACTAGAAGACCTCCAAGGTCCCTTCCAGCTCATTCTATTCCTCCTCCAGTATGCGATGGGCGAGGACTACATAAACCATAATACACGGCCGCCCTGGTCGTGGTGGCAGGCCAGCCTGAGGGAGGAGATGGGATTTGTAATACCACACTGGGATAAGCCCCAATTTATTGGGGAAAGACAACTGAATGAATGAATGAACGAGAGGAGGAAAAAAAAACACAATTAAAACTTCTTATAAAGGGGGGGAGAAGATGAGCAAACCATAGAGCGTCGAGTCCTCCCGTGGCTAGAAAGCCTCCCGCGCTTTTTCTCTCCCCACCCTCCCCCGTGCAGGAGGGGAGGACGGCGGCTCCGATTCTGGTTTCAGGCCTTTTCCACGGTCTTTCCCCTTTCCTCCCGATGCCCCCCGGTAGCCATGGCAACCCTCCCGCCGGGAACTCCACTTCCCAGGCTGCTCCGCGCGCGGGCGCGGCTTCCTATAGGGCGGCGCTTCGCCTTCCCGGCGTGCTTTGCGCCGGCCTCTCCCCCGCTCAGCCAATCGGCGGCGAACAGGTCGCGAAGGGGGAAAGGAGGAGCCAAGATGGCGGCGAAAGGCGGCGGCGGCGGCGGCGCGGGAGGCGGAGGCGGCGGAGCAAACAAGAACGGGATCCTGGACAAGGTAGCGGCCCTCGGCCGGGAGGCCCCTCGGCCTCCGGGGTTGTCGCAGGGCGAGAGAAGGCCCCTCCCGGGACGAGGCCGGGATGAAGGCCTCCCCCCCCCATCTTCCCGCTTCGCCTCAGCAGCGTCTCCCCACTCTGAGTAGGCCGGCCTGGCTCTCCACGTCGCCCGGGGAGCCGCTCTGCCTCAGGAGAGAGAGAGGGAGGGAGGGAGGCCGAGCCCCGCTGGGATAGATAACCCAGCGCCTGTCAGAAACGCCAGGACTACAACTCCCAGAATCCTCAGCCAACCCAGATGTGGGGGAGGGGGAGGCAGAGAGAGAAAGAGCTGCTCGTCGTTGATTGGCCAGCTGGGAATTCCTGAAGAGTCCGCAATTCACACGTCTTGACACCCCCCCCACCCAGCAACAGAGTTGGAAGGGGCCTTGGAGGTCATCTAGACCAACCCCCCTGCTCAGTATAAGGAAACTTATTCTAGGGATTCGAACCACCGAACTGCCGACCTTTCTTGAGCCACAAGCTGAGGGTCTTCGCCACTGAGCCTCCTAGGATCCTGCATAGAGAGCCTATTTCTTTCTACCTTAAATTTAGGATTTTAATTCTCCTGTCTGTCTGTCTATCTATCTGTTATTTGGCATTATCTGTCGTTATCTATCTACTATCTATGGTTATCTATCATCTATCATCTATCTTTATCATTATCTATCTATCATTATCTATGGTTATCTATCATCTATCTGTCTACTATCTACAGTTATCTATCATCTGTCTATCTATGGTTATCTATCATCTATCTATCATCTATCATTATCTATCTACTATCTATGATTATCTATCTATCTATCTATGGTTATCTATCATCTATCATCTATATGGTTATCATCTCTCTCTCTCTCTCTCTCTCTCTCTCTCTCTCTCTATCTATCTATCTATCTATCATCTGTCCCTATCTCATCTATCTATCTATCTATCTATCATCTATCTACTATCTCTCATCCATCTGTCTATGATTATCTATCATATATATCAGATAACCATAGATAGATAATATATGGTTATCTATCATATATATATAAAACGTATTTTTTATGTTATTTATTTATGTCTTTGTGGATTTTTTTTTATATTGATATTTGTGCTGGTAAGTACGGGGGGTCCTTGACTTGTGATGGTTCATTTAGCGACCGAAACGACAGCGACGCAGACCTGAAGTGACTTGCGACCGTCGGTCTCACTTAACGGCCGTTGCAGCATCCCCTCCCTCCCCCCCTTCTCGGTTGCGTGATCCAAAGTCAGATGCTTGCTGTGTATTTTATGACATTTTGCGGTGTCCTGGGGTCACGTCATGTGATCAAAATTTCGGGCGCTTGGCAACTGACTCGTCTTTATGATGGTTGCAGGTCACAGGATCCCCTTTTTGCGACCTTCTGACAAACACGGAAGCCAGATTCACTTAAGAACCATGTTACTAATTGGTATTATTTATGAACATTTGCAGTGTCCCGGGGTCACGTCATGCCATCAAAATTCTGGCCCTTGGCAACTGACTTGTCTTTATGATGGTTGCACTGTTCTGGGGATCATGTGATCCCCTTTTGTGATCATTTGACAAGCAAAGTCAATGAGGAAGCCAGATTCTCTTAACAACCGTGTGACTAAATTGGCAAGTGCAGTGATCCACTTAACAGCCGTGGCAGAAAAGATCCTAAAACCGGGGGGGGGGGGGAGGAGGGGAATTCATTTAACAAGTGTCTCTCTTAGCAAGAGAAATTTGGGGCTTAAGTATGGCCATAAACGGAGGAATCCCTGTGTAATGTCTTTATTTATTAGTGTGGTATGTCAGTGACTGCATGACCGCTGCAGAGGCCATATGCTAAATAAAATAAAAACGACTCCACCAGACCAAGCTGGATTTGAACAGCATCCTAAGCACATACACACACACCCTCAACAATAGGTGGGGTGGGTTTTTGTGAACTAATCCCTGCATCGTATTGTGTACATCTTGACCCACGTTTGTTAACTTTGCCTTGTGAACACATTAGTGACCATATCTTTGGAATGCTCAGCTGGCTTTTCAGAGGGTGATGTTTTAATCCTTTTTTTCATACTACAGTTCCCAAGTATATAGGCATACCAATAAGTCCTCAACTTACAACCATTCGTTGAGTGACCATCTGAAGTTAGAAGGTCACTGAAAAAAAGTGACTTACGACTGTTTTTCACAGAATATTGCAGGATCCCTACGGTCAGAGACACTTGGCAACTGACTCACATTTATGATGGTTGCAGTGTCCCGGGGTCATACAATCCCTTTTTGTGACTTTCTGACAAGCAAACTCAAAGTAAAAACTATGTCGCTAATGTAACAACTATTGCAAGAAATGTTGTAAAACGGGGCAAAATTCACTAAATGAATGTTTCATTTGGCAACAGAAATTTTGGACTCTGTTGTGATCCTAGGTCGAGGACTACCCTTATTTAAAAATCTAAAGTACTGTGTGGAATCCTTAGTTTTTTTCTGTGTTTATTTATTCTTAAAGGAATTAAGTCCTCCTCCCTGTTTTCCCCCGGTCTCATTTTAATTTTACAGGCAGATTCTCTCACCCTGTGCAGCTTTCCTTAGATTGAAAACAAAAATAAAATCATTTTTCGCTTCTAGTCCTGTCCAGATGTCGGTGATTGGATCTTAAGAAACCGACTCTTCTTTGTTGTTTTAATTCTTAAGAGAAGGAAAGCTTTTTAAAGCAGCATTGACTTCACTGGTTTCTTTTCCTTCTTCTTCTTCTTTTTTAAATTAGATTTATATGCTGCCCTTCTCCGGAGACTCAGGGCGGCTTACAATGTGTTAAGTGTTAAGCTTCTGTGTTGAGAATAAAAACACAGAGTCTTGTCTGGATCTGAGCCTTTCAGCTCTTGCCTTAGAGGACATTCTGGTCCATAAAGCAAGTTTACTGCCCGATTTGACTTTTTAAAAAAAAGTTTAGAATTAAGTTGTTATCCCAGACCGTTGAGATTTTTTTAGATATGGCCGTTGGGTTTCAGAAAGGATGATGTGTCTTTCTTTGAAGCTAACCACAGGAAGTCAACCGATAGGAGGAAGAGGCGCCAAAATGAGAAGTCAGGTGAGGTTACAGTTAGTTAGACATTAATAAGAGTTAATTGATTGACTCCAGCAGGCTGTGTTCACATACAGGTTAGCGCTCGGCTTACGACCACAATTGAGCCTACAATTTCTGTCGCTAAGCAAAACTGTTCTTAAGTGAACTTTGCCCCATTTTACAACTTTTTTTTTAAAATTAGATTTATATGCTGCCCTTCTCCGGAGACTCAGGGCGGCTTACAATGTGCTAAGCAATAGCCTTCATACTTTTGTATATTTAGACAAAGTCAGCTTATTGCCCCCACAAACTGGATCCTAATTGACCTACCTTAGAAAGGATGGAAGGCTGAGTCCACCTTGGGCCTGGAGAGATTCGAACTTACAGTAATTGCAGACAGCTGGTGTTAATCACAATGCTTTTAGTCTGCTGAGCCACCAGGCCCCTTTCACAACCAGATCCAGGGTAGTGCTTGTCAAGACAAACAGCACTCTTCACACAACCTACCAAGCATAATTCAGTTGTTTTCATTCAATTTTGTGTGAATTCAACATGGGGCAGAAGTGAGGAAGCATTTGCCATCTCCTCCTCTTTTTCCTCCCTAAATTTGTATCTAACCTTTTCTGACTTGGTTTCTAAACTTTTTTTTGCCTCACAGTGGAAAATCGACGACAAACCCGTGAAAGTGGACAAATGGGACGGGTCAGCGGTGAAGAATTCTCTGGATGACTCTGCCAAAAAGGTAAAAAAAAAGAAACCCTCCTCCCTTTTGGAATAGATGGACTCCTCCCCCCCAGTTCCGATGTCTTTCCTATTAATTCCCCCAGGCCTCCCTTGCTTCTTTTCGTGCTGGTCAGCTTGGAATATCTCTTATGATTCTGTAGTGTATGTGTGTTTCTCTGCGTTGCTTAAGGACCTTCAAGCTGTTGATCTGCCTCCCTGACAGCCCCCCGTCACAACAAGTAAACCCTACTCCCTTGTAACACTGATAATGTTACATAGTTGGGTCATGAAATGTCTGGAAGAAAACAACCAAGTTCCAAGTACACCTAAGGACCCCACAGTCCTCCCTCTCCTCCTCGTTCTCCTCCTCGTTCTCCTTCTCTTCCTCCTCTTCCTCCATTCCACAAATCCCATTCCCTTATAGCACTGAAGGTGTTACCTAGTTGGGTGATGAAACATCTGCGAAGCATAAACAGACAAGCTCATAGAGCACCTAAGGACCTCATAATCATCCTCTTTCTCTTTCTCCTCCTCCTCCTCTCTGCACACCCCACTCCCTTCTACCACTGATGATGTTCCCCAGTTGGGTCACAAAACATCTGCAAGAAAACCGCCCAGCTCAGAGAGCACCAAGCCCCCCCCCCTTCCCCCATTCCAATCCTGAGCCCCAAAGATTCTCTTCTTATCGGCGAACCCCTTCCTTCCCTTTGAGGCTGCAAGCCCTGGGCTGACGTGGGCCCTCCTTTCCCAACCAGGTCCTTTTGGAAAAGTATAAATATGTCGAGAACTTCTGCTTGATCGACGGGCGCCTTATCATCTGCACCATCTCCTGCCTCTTCGCCATCGTGGCTTTAATATGGGATTACCTTCACCCCTTTCCGGAATCGAAGCCGGTGCTTGCCGTCTGCGTGGTGTCATATCCTTTTTCCGCTGCTCCCCGTCTGAAAAGAGAATTCCTCACTTTACATCCGTCACTGGTTGCTCAGCCCTGAGCTGAGTTTCCTGACTCAGTTTAGGAAACTTGCCAGGTTTAAGGAGAGCTGAGGTTATTACTTGGCACTAGCGATAACCTTTAGACTTATCTACCGCTTCACAGTGTTTTTACAGCCCTCTCTAAGCGGTTTACAGAATCAGCCTCTTGCCTCCAACAATCTGGGTCCTCATTTTACTCACCTCGGAAGGACAGAAGGCTGAGTCAACCTTGAGCCTGGTGAGATTCGAACTGCCAAATTGCAGTCAGTCAGCAGAAGGAGCCTGCAGTACTGCATTCTAACCACTGCGCCACCGAAACTGAGCATCCCAGGTCTGATGCTTCTGCCCATTTTGAGTGGAAAGAAAGCTGATTTATCTCATTTATGTCTTTATCCCGGAGTGTTCTCGCGGGCCGGAGTTGTACTTTGGTCACTAAACCAACAGTTGTAAGTCGAGAACTACCTGCATTCATTCTGAGCACTACAGATGGGTGGCTTCCGTTCCTTCAGATTTTTTGTTTTGTTTTAACTGAATTTAATTTTGATTTATGCCCTGACCTAGCCACCCGTCTTCTTAACCAACTCTGGGCGGCTGTTAATCCAAAATTAAAACAACTCATCCAATCCTATTCAAACTATAAACAGATGAAACAAAGACTTGGCACCGAGTTACCCTTCCGAGGTGCCGTTCTCTAATTTTATCTCAGAGCTTGGGGCAAAAACCAGCTCTTCAAAGCTTCTCCAGGTGCATAGCGTCTCTCTGGTTTATGACGTCTCCTTTTCATGAAGTTGCATATCAAGTTGGAACTCAACGTTTTGCCCGAGATAGAGAAACTAAAGGTGAATTCTTCCAAGGGAATTTGGCTTCAGACCACATCTTCTTGAAGCGAGGATGTGAAGCTATCTTTGGTTAAACTGTGGCACCAACCACTCCTTCAAGGCATGTCCTCTGGTGCACCTGATCCCTCATTCAGAAGCATATATTTAGCTACCGGTAGTCCTCGACTGAACAACCGTTCGTTTAGTGACCGTTTGAAGTTACAACAGCACTGTAAAAAGGAGTTACAGCCGGTCCTTGCAGTAGTAATTATTGGAGCATCCAGATGACAGACAGGTTAGGTGGGTGGGTGGGTGGAGGGAGGGAGGGAGGGATCAAAGGATCGATGGATGAATGGATGAGCGGATGGCTGGCTGGCTGGCTGGGTGGGTGGGTGGATGGATGGATGGAGAGATGGAGAGATGGATGGACAAATGGCTAGATGGCTAGATGGATGGTTGGATGGATGGATGGATGATGGGTGAATGAATGGTTGGATGGAGGGCTGGTGGAGTGGGTGGATAAAGAGATGGATGGATGGATGGATGGATGGATGGATGGATGGATGGAACAGCTGCCTCTCGGAGTTTTGAGTGCTCTATCACTGGAGATCTTTGAGAAAAGGATGGACAGCCATTTGTCTGGGATGGTATAAGGTCTCCTAGTTTGGACAGGGGTTGGACTAGATCACTAGAAGACCTCCGAGGTCCCTTAGGATTCTATGATTCTGGTCTCTTTCTTTAACCTGGCCCAACGTATTTCGTCATGATGGGAATTTTGACCATCTATACCTCATACAAGGAGAAGAGCATCTTCCTGGTAGCGCACAGGAAAGACCCCACAGGAATGGACCCAGATGACATCTGGCAGCTTTCCTCCAGTCTGAAAAGGTAAACCCCCAAAACCCCTCCCCTCTCTCCCAGGTCTCCCTAAAGTCTGCCTAGAAGGGAAAGGGTTACCCCGGGGTGGGGGGATGAACTCAGGCCAGTTCCCAGAAGCCCAGCCATTGGCCTTCCCCCGATGCAGAGACTTATGTTGAAGTTGTCCTCCACGGATCCAGGCGCAAAATAATTTGGATTGCAAACTCAGCAAAAGCGCTCCCACCTTTTCTCGAGCCACGGCTGACTGAGGAGTAGTAGTTAAGTGAGGAGTAGTTCTATCACCAGGAGGTCACCATTTAATTTAACTTAATTTAATCTTTTAATTCTTTATTCTTATTTTGTTTCGTTTAGTATTTATCTTGTTTTTGATTTTTATTTTATTTGGTATTTATTTTATTTGTTATTGTATTTTATATTTCATTTTATATTATTTTAATTTTAATTTTAATTGTTAATTTTATAGTTTATTCATTTTTTATTTCACCTAATTTTATATTGTTTATGTTATTATATATTTTGTGTTTTTATTTTATATCGTTCATTTTTTAAAATTTTACCTTATTGTTACCTTATTTTATATTTTGTATTTTTATTTTGTTTTATATTTTATTCATTTTTTAAATTTTACCTTATTTTATGCTATATTGTTTTCTGTTATTTTTAATTTTATTTTACAGTTTATTCATTTTTTATTTCACTTTATTTTATTTTATACTGTTTTGTATTATTTATTCGTATTTTTAATTTAATTTTATATTACATTGTTTTGTATTATATTGTTTTATGTTACATTGTTTTATAATTTATAGTTTGCTTCAGTCCGTTGATTTTTGGAAAGGGCCCCCAGTGTTACCAGCTGGATGGTTCCCCTCCTAACCCCTCCTGTCTGATGGACCCCCCTCCCTTTTGGCAGGTTTGACGACAAATACAGCCTGAAGATGACATTCATCAGCGGCCGAAGCAAGCAGCAGAGAGAGGCGGAATTCACCCGATCCATCGCCAAATTCTTTGACGGCAATGGGACCTTAGTCATGGAGACCTTTGAACCCGAGGTCTCCAAGCTTCACGACAGCCTCATGACGGAAAAGAAGCTAAAATAGGCTGCCAGCCATCTTCCCGCTTAGATCATGCTGAGCTTTAAAAGTCAATAAAGCAATCAAAGCCAGAACGTACCGCAACCTTGGTTTTATCCTGAAACCCTCCCTCCTTTCCCTTCCTCCCTCCCTCCCTCCCTTCCTCGGTCCATCCCTCTTTTGGGCAAAAGAGGATTTTAATTTTGGGTCAGTTTTGCTTCCCTTTAGACCACGGATGTCCAGCCTTGACCACTTCTAAGACTGGTGGACTTCAACTCCCAGAATTCCCCAGCCACGGGGAATTCTGGAAGTTGGAAATCCCCCCCCCCCAAAGTCTTAAAAGTAGCCAAAGTCGACATCCCTGCTTTAAGATCAACGTCCTTGGGTGCCACCTGAGCTTGGCGATAATCCTTGCATTTTCTTTCATTACCAAACGAAAGCAACCTCACCCGTGTGCAGCATCCCCAACGCACTGCTGTCGTTCCCTGGTTGGGTCGTGAAACATCCGCAAGAAAATCGCCAAGCTCTAGAGAGCACCAAGGACCCCCCACAGTTCAACCCTGAGCTACAAACATTGTAAGGCTTCGATTCGCAAAGCAATTTTAGAATGGGAAAAGTTGAGCCTATTTTTATTTTTATTTTTTTTGGTGGTTGTTAAATTTTATTTTATTTTTAAATTCTGCGGGCATTGTCAAACAAAGGCTGAATCGGGATTTGATTTCGGCAGGGAATGACTGTTTAGTTAATTGTGTTTTTCAATTATGTCTGTCGTTTAACCGATTTGTCAAGGTCCACTTTTCTTTTCTTTGATCTATTTTGGGGAGAGGGAATTTGATTTTGGAGGTTTGAAGATACTGGTGCTCCTCGACTTACGACCGCAATTGAGCCGAAAATTTCTTGTTGCTAAGTGAGACATTTGTTAAGTGAGCTCTGTCTCATGTTACAATCTTTCTTGCCACCGTTGTTAAGTGAATTGTTGCAGCTGTTAACTTCAAACGGTCAGTAAATGAACTGTTGTAAGTCGAGGACTGCCTGCAAAAGGAAAAACAGTGACGATTTAAAAAAATATTTTCCATCTCTGCTTTGTCTCTTTTTTGATGCATTTTATCCATGCAGTTAAAAAAAAAAGAGGTGGAAAACTCTCTTTTGTTCCTTGCATAAACTGCCGTTTTCTAAAAATAGTGGGGTTTTTTTTTTCCCAATAAAAGACAAAAACTTAATATGACAATTGTGGAATTGTTCGTGAGTGTGATACACAAGTGTTATCATTTTTTGGATAGATTGCAATTCTAATCATTTCCACATGCACCCACACAGGGCTGATCTGAGACACTCCGTGAATATATAGGGATTTATAAGAAGTTTCATTCACAGCTTTGTTTTAAGCCCAAAGCTTTAATAAAAGCTATAAATTAATTATATAATCATAAATATTATAATAATTTTTTTTTAAAAAAAAGAGAGAGCCACTTCTGTGTAGTGGTTGAGGCATCAGGTCAGAAACTGGGAAGCTAAGAATAGAATGGAATAGGAATAGGAATAGGAATATAATAGTTTTATTTATATACCACCCTTCTCCTGAAGGACTCGGGGCAGTGTACAGCCAATTTAAAAACATAAATATACAATATCATAGTTAAAATTAATTAAAATCATTAAATAGTTTGGCCAAATTCTAAAACCCCAAAATTTAAAACCCCAATTTAAAATCATTCAATTTGACAGCCCCGCCTGTCAGAACAGGAGGGTCTTAAGGGCACAGCGGAAGACCCGGAGGTCAGAGATTGTACGTATGAGTTCTAATCCCGTCTTGGGCACAAAGGCAGCTGGGCGATTGAGCCAGCCAATTTATCTCAGCCCTAGAAAGGAGGCAATAGCAAATACTTCTGAAAAAGGTAGTCAAGAAAACTCCAGCCTCTGAAAATCAGACACTTCCTCGGCTCCTACCAGAGATTTTGTCCTCTGAACAGCCCAGGAGTTGCCTCTGGACACTGGATTTGATTTTCAAATGGTTTGAAGCTGCAACATTTGCTAATTAAAAGTAATAACAACAACCCCAGAAGTCTTGATTTTGTATTGATGTAAAGTTCCAGTAATAGAAAACTGGCTGTGAATCCCTTCCTCCTCCTCCCTTTCCCCCCTTCCCCTTCCCTTTTCCCTCCTTCCTTCCTTTCTCTTTTCTTTCTCCTTCCCCTTGTTTCCTTCCTTCCTCTCCTTTTCCCTCGTACACCTTCCTTCCCTTTCCCTTTTCCCTTCCTTGTTTTCTCCCTCCCTTTCCCTTTGCCTCCTACTCCTTCCTTCCTTTTCCCTTCTTCCTGTCCTTTTTCCCTTTCGCTTCTTCCTTCCCTTTTCTTTCCCTTTCCCCTTCCTTGTTTCCTTCCTCCCTCCCACCTTTTCTCTCCTCCTTCCTTCCTTCCTTTTTCCTTTTATTCTTTTTTCCTTTTCCCAGCCACCCCCTTTAGTTGAGAAAGATCCTAAGCCTTCCTGTTGGATGAGACCACTGGTCCATTTCATGCAGCAGTCTGTCCCCCAGTTACCCCAAGGAAGCCCCCCATCTTCCAGCAGATGGCCTTCAGAGGCAGGTCCCTTGGAATCACACAGGTAGGCCTCAACCATAACTGAGCCCAAAATTTGGCCCCATTTTATGACCCTTCTCGCCTCGGTTGTTATCACTACAGTTGATAAATTATATAATCTGGTCACTAAGTGAATCTGGCTTCCTCCATTGTCTTTGCTTGTCGGAAGGCCACAAAAGGGGGGTCACCTGACCCGGGGACACAGCAACAGTCTTAAGTATGAACCAATCGCCGAACATCCGAATTTTGATCACGTGATCATGTAGATGCTGCAAAGGTTGTAATTAAAAACGGTTATAAGTCACATTTTTCGATGCCGTAACTTGGAACGGTCACTAAACTGTCACTTTTAATTTTGTAAGTAGAGGGTTACTTGTCCACATCCTCCCTCCCTCTCTCCATCCAGTTTCTCTTCTCTCATCCATCATCTGTCTGTCTGTCTCTGTCTGTCTATCCAGTGGTGAAATCCAAATTTTTTTTACTACCGGTTCAGTGGGTGTGGCTTGGTGGGCGTGGCAGGGGAAGGATACTGCAAAATCTCCATTCCTACCCCACTCTGGGGCCAGCTAGAGGTATTTGCCGGTTCTCTGAACTGCTCAAAATTTCCACTCTGGTTCTCCAGAACCTGTCAGAACCTGCTGGATTTCACCCATCTATCTATCTATCTATCTATCTATCATCTATCTATCTATCTATCTCCATCCATTATCCTGTCTGTCTGTCTATCTATCTATCTATCTATCTATCTATCTATCTATCTATCTATCTATCTATCTATCATCTATCTCCATCCATTATCCTGTCTATCATCTATCTGTCTGTCTGTCTGTCTCTCTCTCTCTCTCTATCATCTATCTATCTATCTATCTCCATCCATTATCCTGTCTGTCTGTCTGTCTGTCTATCTATCTATCTATCCATCCATCTATCCATCTATCCACCTATCCACTTATCCATCTATCCATCTATCTATCCTCACCCAGAAATTCCACCTTTGATTTATTTTTAAACTTCTCTTGCAACTCAGGGGGCTTCCTTCCAATTTGCTCCCATCCCAGCTGGGGATGGGCATGAAAAAAAGCAATCGACTCATTAGAATGGTATCTCTGGCTATTATTTAATACATGTTTTTCTTTCTGGAATCTCGGAGCAATTCAGGGCTGAGAAAGCCCCACGGGAAAAGCGATGTTGTCTTTCAAGGTGGAAACAGCTAGGGAAAAAAAGTCGTCGAACAAATCACATGATCCCGATTCAGATCCTGTTCGGGGTTGGATCTTTCCCTGCCGATCCTTCTGTGGACTCCTCAATCGATTCTGCCACCGATCCCTACAAACGGAGAATCTGTCACTCAAAGCTACCAGATAGAGAAAAGTGGACAAGGGGTACTAAGAGTGCATAATTAGACTTTAATTTCACCATTGAACAAAGGGATTCAGAGTCAGTTAAAGATTTGTAAATGGTTTTGTTCCTATCTTCAGGAATTGGCCAAAGACCCAGAATCTGCCCTGAACTTCAAACCCTAGCATCCCATTACGGCCCATTGCTCTGGACCTCCTTCCACTTAGTGACTCAAGTCATGGCAAAGATCTGCTAAATGAGCCACGGAGAAGCTTCCAGTTTTTGGGCCAGTATCTCCAAGTCTGAGGTTCTCCAGTCAGGACAGTTGGAAAGGTTCTCCTGCTGTTCTCCCATCTCCATGTGGAGAGGTGACGGGAGTCATAGACCGATGCACCAAGGTGGGATGATACCTTCAAAACTTTGGCAGTTTTCAGAAACCTGAGCTTTTCAAAGGAAAGAAGCTTGGGGAAGACGGTCCTTGAAGAAGGGATGGAGATACTCACAGTGCTTTCAAAAGCAGAATCCATGGGTTCTGGAGACACCTTCTGCCTGAGCAATCCTCCATACCTAATCCTGCAAAAGAGAGAAAGGTTGGTGAGACTTCCATCTAGCAGATCATGGAAGCCAAAGTTTTTGGGTCAGCGAAGATATTAGGCTACAGAAGTGTATTCATTGGTGGTTTCACCTCCATCTCTTGAAGGACCACTGTCATCCTTTGGCGGGGGTGGGATCTCTTGGCCGCTTAAGAGGAATTCTCACGGAGAAGACTTCTCAAGCTACAAGACCAGCTCCATTCCTCTATGCTCCGTTATTTATGAGGGAGTCTTTGGTGCTCCGAGAGCAGCCGAGTCTTCACATGGATTGATTATCTGCCATCAGGTCAGTTCTTATTGACCACAAATTTTCTCCATGAAGATCTATCTTCAACCTGGTCCTTCAGATCTTCCAATGGTATATCCCTCACCAGTGGTATTGGAACCATCTACGTTCTGTTGGTCCTCCACTTCTTCTCTTCCTTTCAACTTTCCTAGACTTATGGACTTCTCCTTATGGACTATGGATAGTTGGGTCTTGATATCCTGTGTCCAAAGTAAGATAAATTGAACCTGGTCATTCATGCCTAGAGGTGGAGCTCTGGCCTCACAATCAGTAGGCTGTGAGTTCAATCCTAGGTAAGGCAGATATTTTTCTCTCTGGGCACAATAAGAATATATCTGTTGAACAAAACTCTGCATTGGCAACAGGAAGGGCATCTGGCCAGTAAAAATTCTGCTAGCTCCGTTCAGTTGCCTAGATGCCATCCCACAAGGGATTATGGGATTGTTAAATTTATTTTATTTATTATTAGATTTATATACATGATGATGATGATGATGACTCATGCCTTGAGTGAGACTTCTGGATTGATTTCACCCATAATTCATTGATTTTCCTGGCTGTCCATGGTCTTCTCATGAGTCTCCTCCAACCCCAAAGACCAAAACCCTCCATCTTCTTCCTCTCCTACTTCTTCAGAATCCAACCTTCACATCCATAGAATGTCCCAGAGAAGACTGCAAAGAATAGCTTGTCTTCTTCTGATCTTTGGTGGCATAGACACCGTTAGATATCTGAGCATCTCCTCCAAGCATCTTCTTCAGAACTATTCTGTCAGGTCCTAGTCTGTAGCCAGCTTCTGCCCGTCTCTTCGCTCTTCAATTCTAACCCTGGTTGACTACCACCTAAAACGGAAAGCCAGTTGTGTTTGGTTCTTTGCCTACCCTTCGATCAGCAGTCTGTAGGGTGGGACCATGTTCCTCCAGTCCTTCTGAAACGGATGAGGCAAGAAGAGATGCTCAGGCCTCCAAGTTGTGGCGCTTTTGAGACGGAAGAGAGAAAGAATTGGGGAAAACCCATTTTGTTCTCATCCTGCTTCTCAGCAAAACCGCCACAATCACTTCCCCTTCTTCTCAACGCGGACCTCTTGAGACAAGGAAGAATGTTTTGGACCAGGATTTTTTTGACCCAAACTCCCTTAACAAGCAGGAGGCAGGAATTACTGTCAAAACCTCTTTTATTTACACGACTGTGAATTACGTTCATTCACAGTCAGCAAGGTTTGTCCGGACAGTTTTGCAAAGGAATATTTATCAACACAAACCTTATCTCGCTTGGCAAGCTGCCACGTAACTTGTTTCCCACCGCAGTACAAGGCCAAACTTGGCACAGAGTCTCTCAGAGTCATGGAATGAACAAATTGTTTCCTGCCAAAGCCCACTCCCCGTTCGCTCCTTTTTGTTTCCTATGGGAGGGGGCCAATCACCTCCAAGGTGTGGCTTTACTCCTGAGTTGACCCTGCTTTCTGAGTTCTTCTGGCAGCTCTGGGAACGGGCTCCAGCTGTTCCTCTGCCTCAACTGCTGTCTAGCTCTCTCTCTGCCTCTGACGCAGAATCCTCGTCCGGCTTTCCTTCACCCCCCAGGACTGGCCCAAATTCCTCCCCAGCCTCCTCCCTGTCCGACTCTGCTGTCAGCTCCACTGGCCACTGGTGGGCCACAACAGGTCCTACTTACCATACTGGTAGGAACTTCTTCAACATCACGGTGAGGGCCAGGAGAAGCAAAGCCACCCCGATAATCGAACCGAGCATTAAGGTTTTTCTTGATTCTGGAAGAGAGCAACAAAACAGGTTGACCTTCTGACCTCTAAGGTGACTCTCTGGACCAAGCGACAGGTAGACGCTCCAGCAGAAGGTGGCTCCAGAGTTGGCCTCGTGGTTCAACCTCACGCTAGCCTCCTCTGGTATTTTGGATTTGAACTCCCCAAATTCTCAGCAACAGACATTGCAGATATTCTTCATTTGTTTAGTGACTGTTCAAAGTCACAGCGGCACTGGAAAAAAAGGGACTCACTACCCTTTTTCAGACTTTCGACCGTTGAAGCACCCCTGTTGTTATGTGATCAAAATTCAGACACTTGGCGACGGACTCACATTTATGACGGTCGTAGCATCTCGGGGGGGGTCACGTGATCTCCTTTTGCAACCTTTTGACGAGCAAGGTCAGTGGGGAAAGCCACATTCACTTAACAACCAGGTAACTAACTTAACCATTGCGGTGATCCACTTAACAACTTTAGCAAGGAAGGTCGTCCAACGGGGCAGAATTCACTTAATGTCAGCCCTGGAAATCTTCAGGGCTGCCACAGCAAGGCTGGCTGTCACTGTGGGAACGTGAGTGGGGGAACACGTATGTCTCACTTAGCAACATAAATTTTGGGCTCAACGGTGGTCATAAGTCGAGGACGACCTGTAACGTGTTCAAATCCACGAAGCCCAACCTTGAGACGATGGTATAAAAGCCAAGGAGGAGAAAAAGGACCAAAAGCAAAACAAGGCCTGGGGATTCTGGGGTACTTACTCACGCGCTCGGGAGGCGGGCCACTGTCGATGCTCCCTCCGAACCCCCGGCCGCTGCAGTGAGGAGGGGCCCATCCGTAGCTGCAGTGACAATTTTTTTTGCTGTTGCAGATCTGAAATGCATCGAGTTTATGAGCAGCTAAGAACTGTGTTCCCTTTTCTTGGACAAGAATAATCGGTTGTTTTTTTTTTAAATTTGATTTATATGCCGCCCTTCTCCAGAGACTCAGGGCGGCTTACAATGCGTTAAGCAACAGCCTTCATACTTTCGTATATTTATATTTATACAAAGTCAGCTTATTGCCCCCACAAACTGGGTCCTCAATTTACCTACCTTATAAAGAATGGAAGGCTGAGTCGACCTTGAGCCTGGCTGGGATTGAACTCGCAAGTAATTGCAGGCAGCTGGATCTTAAATGCTGCCTTTGTAGGAGGCATTACTCCCCTACGCTACTCAGGCTCATATATTGCGGAGCCCTCGGTGCTCTTGGAGCTGGGTGTTTTTCTTGCAGATGTTTCACGACCCAACTGGGTAACACCATCAGTGCTAGAAGTGGATAGGGTTTGTGGAGGCGGAGGAGGAGGAGGAGGGGGAGGAGGAGGAGAACTACAGTATCCTTGGTGCTCTCTATGCTTGGTTGCTTTTGGGAGACGTTTCATTATCCAAGCAGGTAACATCATCAGTGCTGTAGTAATGCTGTATCTCCCCTCCCTTCTTGCCCCGATGAAGTTGCCTAGTTGGGTCATGAAAGGAAGGTGAGCTAAAACTTGTCCCCTCCCCAAACTTTCTGGTCCCCCAATCTCTTCTTGGAAGGTCAGCTCCTTGTTACTTACCCCCTGGTTGTTACACTTGGAAAAATCACAGTCGTAATTCAAAACTGTCTTGTCGACACACGATCGATTTATGCATATCTAGAAAAAAGAAACAATGGATGGCTGAGGAATTCCGGGAGTTGAAGTCCACCAGTCTTAAAATGGCCAAGGTTGGGGTGACCCCTGGCATAGGACACGCAGGGACACTGCAGTGCCAGCCGCTCTCTCCTCTCCTGGCAAAGCCAACTCCATTCCGGGCTCTCCCTCTGTGTTGTGTCCCCCTGCCCTCTTCCCACCGGGACCCTTCCTCTTCTGACCTTGCTGGGGCCACAGGAAGTCCCGTCTTTCGCCGTTCCGTCATCCTTCCCGCGGCCCTGCTGGTGAGAGATGACACTCCAGCAGAGAACGTCATCGATAGGTGTCTGAAGGATGGAGAAGTCCTGGGGAATTCTGGGAACTTTATGGACGTTAGTGCACTGGAGCCTCCCGCAGGACACGTCTCTGAGAAGACAGAAAAGGAAGGCAGAAGAGCCCGGATTGGCTTCTGGTGGCTTTTAGGAGCAGCAAAAGCTCTGTTTGGCTCGGTAGCTGATCTTCAGGTTGGAAAGAAAGGAAGCAGAGCAGGGGTGAAATTCTGACAGGTTCTGGGGAACAGGTACCGGGAATTTTGAGTAGTTCGGAGAACTGGTAAATACCACCTCTGACTGGCCCCAGAGTGGGGAGGGAATGGGGATTTTGCAATATCCTTCCTGTTAAGTGAATCATGTGGTCATTAAGGGGAATCCAGCTTCCCACATTGACTTGGCTTGTCAGAAGCTGACCGTGGAATTCTGGGAGTTGAAGTCCGCCAGGCTTAAAGTGGCTTAAAGTTGGAGACCCCTGATTTAGATGACCCTTCTGGCCTCTTCCAACTCTATCGTTCATGGCTGGCTGGGGAATTCTGGGAGTTGAAGTCTGTCAGGCCAAGGCTGGGGACCTCAGCTTTAAAGTGTGTTTGGGTTGAACTGGGAGATTAGAATGAGATCAGCCCATCAAGTCCGAAAGCACCATCAGAATAACAGAACCACACAGTTGGGACCTTGGAGGTCCTCTAGTCCAACCCCTTGCACAAGCAAGGAATCTTATACCATTTCAGACAAATAGCTGTCCACTCTCTTCAGTGTTGGAGCATCCCACAACTTCTAGAGGCAACTTCTGTTCCCCTGGTTAATTCTTCTAACCATCAAACCCTCTTTCGCCCTTCTGCTGTGCCTTTCATGCAAGCAAGAAATGCTAGTTGGGATAACTATCTCTTTCCCCCAGGAGTCAATGAATGATCTTACTTTTCTGGGCATTTTTTGTATCCGGATTTATCCTGGCCGCAGTTACCGGTTCGGTCTCCTTGCAAATTCACTTCCTTGTAGCAACTGAGTGGAGCAGGTTTGGCAGCTAAAGTTTTGGACGTTGGGAAGGGGTGAGAGAGAAAACAAGAAAAGTCAAAAGTCAAGAGCAAGATGGAGATGGACCAGGGGTGAAATCCAGCAGGTTCTGACAGGTTCTATTATAGGTTCTATACACCTATAATATATCCATCATTTAGATATATCTATAAATGTGTAGTTTTATAGATTTAAATACATAGAAATATATTTATATTTCTGGCTTAGAAACCAGGAGACAGTGAGTTCTAGTCCTGCCTTAGGCATCAAAGCCAGCTGGGTGACTTTGAGCCAATCACCAGGAGACAGAGAGTTCTAGTCCCGCCTTAGACATGAAAACCAGTTGAGTGACTTCGAGCCAATCACCAGGAGATAGTGAGTTCTAGTCCCACTTTAGGCATAAAAACCAGTCAGGTGACTTTGAGCTAACAACCAGGAGATGGGGAGTTCTAGTCCCACTTTAGGCATGAAAACCAGTCAGGTAACTTTCAGCCAATCACCAGGAATTGGGGAGTCCTAGTCCTGCCTTAGGCATCAGAGCCAGCTGGGTGACTTTGAGCCAATCACCAGGAGACAGGGAGTTCTAGTCCCGCCTTAGACATGAAAACCAGTCGAGTGACTTTGAGCCAATCACCAGGAGATAGTGAGTCCTGCCTAAGGCATCAAAGCCAGCTGGGTGACTTTGAGTCATTCACCAGGAGTTGGTGAGTTCTAGTCCCGCCTTAGACATGAAAGCCAGTCAGGTGACTTTGAGCCAACCACCAGGAGACGGTGAGTTCTAGTCCCACTTTAGGCATGAAAACCAGTCAGGCAAACTCGGAGGATGAAAAGAAGCCTTGAATGCCTCCAGGCCAGGGATGGGCTGGCACAGCCCACATGAATGCCAAACAGGTTTAGCAACCTTGGGGGGTCTGGAACCCCCTCCCCGCCTCCATTTTGCTCTTCCATCGAGAAGACCCTCCTTGCCTTTGCCGAAGAACGCCTGGCAGTGCCGGTGGATGTCCAGGCAGGCCCCCGAATAGCAGGTGCTGTCGATGCCACAGGGCATCCCGTTCTGCTTGAAGACATCCGGGGGACAGCTTTCCGAGGTGCCCAAACAATATTCGTCCAGATCGCAGTCGGAGGCGGCTTCCCTGCACACCGTCCCTTCCTTCAGCAACTGCGGCAAAGAGAGACCCAGAGCTCAAACACGGCTCGTGCCAGGCCCCCAGCTGGTGGGAATTTAATAACAGAATAACAGAGTTGGAAGGGATTTTATAGGTCAGTGATGGCTAACCTTTTTGCCAATGCGCAGTGGGGTCACACGCACGCATGCCCACATCCGTAATTCTATGCGCCCTGCCCCCCCGTGCTCCCCCCTGCTTTTGGCACGTGGTGGCATGGTGGGCCCGGTAGGCCCGTTTTTTTGCTCTCCCCAGGCTCCAGAGCCTTTCTAGGAGCCTGGGGAGGGCAAAAACAGCCTTTTCCAACCCCTCAGAGGCCCTCCGGAGGCTGGAAACAGTGTGTTTCCTGACTTCTGGTGGGCCCACAAGGCCCGAAAATCAGCTGGCGGGTGCACGCATGCGTGTCAGAGCTGAGCTCGGGTGCCCACCGATATGGCTCCGCGTGCCACCTGTGGCACTTGTGCCATAGGTTCGCCATCACGGTTATAGGTCATCTAGTCCAACCCCCCCCTACCTAAACAGGAGACTCTACACCATGTCTGACCGACGGCAGTCCAGTCTCTTCTTGAAAGCCTCCAGGGATGAAGCTCCCACAACTTATGAAGGCAACTTCGATTCCATACGGCTGATGGTTCACACGGTCAGAAAATTTCTCCTTATTTCTAGCTTGAATCAATCAATCAGAATAGAGCTGGAAGGGGCCTTGGAGGTCATCTAGTCCAACCCCTCCACCCAAGCAGGAGACCCTACATGAGTGATGGCAAACCTATGGCACATGTGCCACAGGTGGCACATGGAGCCATATCGGTGGGCACGCGAACGGTGCCTTAGCTGAGCTCCAGTGCACATCCGCACACAAACTAGCTGATTTTCGGGCCTTCTAGTCCCACCGGAAGTGGGGAAATGGGCCGTTTCCGGCCTCCGGAGAGGTGGGAAAGGCCGTTTTCGCCCTCCCCAGGCTCCAAGAAAGCCTCTGGAGCCTGGGGAGGGTGAAAAACAGGCCTACTGGGCCCACCGCTAACTTTTTTGGTATCGCGGGCCAAAAGCGGGGGGAGGTCGTGCGCGCATGCACGGGGGCACGGCGGGGCATTGAATTATGGGTGTGGGCATACACGCGCGACTCCCGCTTTTGGCACGCGGATGGCAAAAAGGTTAGCCATTTATTTATTTATTATTTAAATTTTTATACCGCCCTTTTCCCGACCGACTCAGGGTGGTGTAGAGCCCCAGCGAAACAACTTATATCACAAAATTTAAAAACAGTTTAAAACATATTAAATAATTTGGCCCTATATTAAAAACTCAGAAGCTAAAACCCCCATTAAAAGTCGTTATTTAGCCAGCCCAGCCTGTTGAAACAGGAAGGTCTTAAGGGCCATCCCTGCCCTACACCATGTCTGACCGATGGCTGTCCGGTCTCTTCTTAAAAGCCTCCAGGGGTGAAACTCCCACAACTTCCAAAGGCAACTTCTCTTCCATTCGTTTCCTTGTTTTCACTGACAGTAAAAATCCCTCCTTATCTGGAGGGCATTTGCCCTGTGCAAAAAATGGAGAGAATATCTTCATTCCCACAACAGACAAATGGCTGCAAAAGCTGATGGACTTAGCAGAGACGGCTAAATTGGCCGCTTTAATTAAAAAAAGAAAAGAAAAGAAAAGAATGCAACTCACTTTGTTTCCACTTAGAAAACACTTCTGGATTTAGTGTTTGAGGTGGGTGTGGGGGGGAGAAAAAATGAAATGTTGATTTTCGGTTTTAGGAAGGTTTGTTGCTATAAAAGTGGCTAGTATAGCGGTAATCCTCAATTTACAAGCCCAACATTTCCGTTGCTAAGCAAGAAAGCGGTTAAGCGAGTTTTGCCCCATTTTACGACCTTTCTGGCCACCGTTGTTAAGTGAATCGATGCGCTTCATTTGAATCTGGTTTCCCCCTTGATTTGGCTTGTCAGGCAGATCGCCAAAGGGGATTGTGGGACTCTGGGACAGCTGAGACCGTCATAAATGTGAGTCAGTTGCCAAGGGTCAAGTTTGATCACGTGACCGTGGGAGTGGGGACGTTTGAACAGTTGTAAGTGTGAAAAATGGTCATAAGTGACTTTTTTTCAGTGCCATTGTAACATTGCACACTACATGAATAGTCAGTCGTATGTTGAGGAATGCCTGTAAAGCTGAGCTTGTCACACAAAGGCCACAACTGGCCTTTGTCACAACGGTGTGACATCATGGCTGGCCGTTTGCCATTTTAACCTGGTTGTTGCAAACTCAGATGCTTATAAGTTGACGGTGACGGAAAGAAGCAAAGGGTCAAAAGCGCTTTAGGCCCCCTAGAGCTGGTCTTGGTCCCAAAGTCCTGGGCCAGGACAGCCCCAAATTGCCCCCCCCTGCCCCCCAAACAGAGCAGACCCAAGATCTTACCTTGCAGTCCTGACAACAGGGTCCCTGAACACAGTTGGCACCGGGGATCAGTTGGCAATCGCCTTGACAGCAGCTGCTGGCTACGCATGCCTGCCACAAAGAAGGAGGAGGGGGCAATTAATTATTCTTGGGGATTTGGACACCCCAACAGGCCTGGGTACAGGACCCCACTGAACGCTCCCCGATCCCAAAAACTGCCCAAAAGTCAGAAAGGAAGTCAGAGGGATCCTTCCTTCCTCCTTCTTTGCAAGGTCAATGAAATCTTGGTCCACCTTTTCCAAATCTGGAACTCTCCAGAGATGTTGGTGACCAGGTGACAATGTCACCAGTCAGTTCTTGGTTGTGCTGGGGGTGGAATTTGGGTATTTGTGGACTAGAATCTCTGGATGGGACCAGGATTTTGGGAATCCTATGAACGTGGTCTTCGGGACGGAGAGCAGGATCTGATTTCGAAGGTGATCTTTCACAGATCTCTCAAAAGAGGCTGGTTGGCCGTCTGTCGGAAATCTACAGGGTGATGTTTCTCAACCTTGGCAACTTTGAGATGTGCGGAGTGGACTTCATCTCCCAGAATTCAACTTTAAGATTCATGGACTTCAACTCCCAGAATTCAACTTTGAGATGTGTGGACTTCAACTCCCAGAATTCAACTTTACAATTCATGGACTTCAACTCCCAGAATTCAACTTTGAGATGTGTGGACTGGCTAGAGAATTCTGGGAGTTGAAGTCCCATACCTTAAAATTACCCAGGTTGAGTAATTTTGGCTTAAAGAATAAGAGTCTGTAAGTGTCTCCCTTTTGTAAAAATAGTGTATGGGAGTGAATGTGTCCAATTATCTTTGCCCAGGGCTGAGGAAATGGTTAGAGGGCAGGCACGTATCCCCAAATGTCTATTTGGGGGAATTCTGGGAGATGAAGTCTTCATATCTTAAGAGTTGCTAAGGCTGAGAAACACTGTTTAGGCAGATTCTCAGTTATCCTGGTTGTCCCAAAGGTGCTTTTTCTGGTTTTTTCTTTGAAGATGTTTCCCTTCTCATCTAAGAAGCTTCTTCAGTTCTCACTGGAACATGACTTGGTCTTTATCTCTGGACTTCAACTCTAGAGTCTGTCTGTCTGTCTGTCTGTCTGTCTCTCTTTCTTTCTTTCTTCCTCTGTCTTTCTCCGTCTTTCTCTCTCTCTCTGTCTCTTTCTCTCCCTCTCTCTGTCTCTCTCTTTCTCTCCCTCTCTCCGTCTTTCTTTCTTTGTCTCTTTCTGTCTCTCTCTCTCTGTCTCTGTGTCTCACTTTCTCTCTCTGTCTCTTTTTCTCTCTCTCTTAGGAAAACTACTTGGTCTTTATGTCTGGACTTCAACTCCAGAGTCTGTCTCTCTGTCTCTGTCTCTGTCTCTGTCTCTCTTTCTCTTTCTGTCTCTGTCTCTCTCTCTTTCTTAGGAACACAACTTGATCTTTATCTCTGGACTTCAACTTCAGGGTCTGTCTCTCTGTCTCTGTCTCTGTCTCTCTCTTTCTTTTTCTCTCTCTCTGTCTCTCTTTCTCTCTCTCTTAGGAAAACTACTTGGTCTTTATGTCTGGACTTCACTCCAGAGTCTGTCTCTCTGTCTCTGTCTGTTTCTCTGTCTCTCTGTCTCTCTCTCTTTCTTTCTTCCTCTGTCTTTCTCTCTCTCTCTCTCTCTCTCTCTCTTTCTTTCTCTCTCTCTGTCTCTGTCTCTCTCTGTCACTCTCTGACTCTTTCTCTCTTTCGTCTTTCTTTCTTTCTCTCTTTCTTCTCTTTCTTAGGAACATGACTTGATCTTTATCTCTGGACTTCAACTCCAGAATCGCAGGATCGTGAGATGCGCAGCCTGTAAATTCAATTTTTAAAAATAATAATAAGAAAATGAAAATGAAACTTGGCCTGGATGCAGAAGCTCCCACCTCCTCCGAGCCGCAGTCGCACTGCTCCCCGTCTTCCACGATCCCGTTGCCGCAAGTCTTTTTCTCAGTGACGACGTCCTTGGGCAAGTTCAGGAAGCAGTTCCGTCCTTGGTTTTGCAAGAAGGTGAAATAGGCCTCTTTGCTGCAGTTGCTCAGCCGGAAGCGCTCTCTGCAACAGAGTCGACGAGAGTGTCCTTGACTTACGACCGTTCATTTAGTGACCATTCAGAACAAGCAGAAAAAGAAAAGTTGGCAATTCTTTCACGAATGGCCTTTTTCCTTCTGATTTTCTACTCCCTTCAACATCTCCGGTTCGTCCGTGGGACGCTGCCTTCCGTCTGTCCTGTGTCATCCTCCCAGCAACCTTGCAAGGTAGGCCGGGCTGGCTGATAAGGTTGCAGGCTGGGTTTGCACGACTTGACTTGTGTGTGTGTGTTGAACAACTGACCCCTTTTTGTTGCAATCCTCAACGTACAACAGTCACTAAATGGTCAGCGAGGGACCGTTCAAAATGACGCCAGGGCAATGAAAAAAGTGGCTTATGACCGTTTCTCACACTTACGACCGTTGTAGAGCTCCCACGCTCACGTGATCAAAATTTGGATGCTTGGCAACTCGGCTGTATTTATGTCAAATTGTCCTGGGGGTCATGGGATATCACATTTGGTGATATTTTGGTAAGAATAATCAATGGGGAAGTCAGATTCACTTAACAACCGGGTTACAGATAGTCCTTTGCTTACAATAGTTCATTTAGTGACTGTTCAAAGTTACGACGGCACTGAAAAAATGACTTGTGACTATTTTTCACACTTATGACCGTTACAGCATCCCCATGGTGATCAAAATTCAGATGCTTGGCCACTGACTCGTATTTATGACGGCCGCAGCATCCCGGGGTCACGCGATCCTCTTTTGTGACCTTCTGAGAAGCCAAATCAAGGGAGAAGCCAGATTCACTTAACAACCATCTTAACATCTGCCGTGATTCACTTAACAACCATGGCAAACAAAACGGGGAAAAACTCACTTAACGAAGGTCTCGTTTTGCAACAGGAATGTTGGGCTGAATTGTGGTCGTAAGTCGAGGACTGCCCGTACTAGCTTAACAACTGCAGTGATTCGCTTAACAGCCGTGCAACATAGGTCGTAAAACGGGGCAAAACTCACTCAGCCACTGGCTTGCTTGGCCCTGGAAATTTGGGGGGCTACTCACACCGTGGTTGAATGCATGAGGCAGTGGCCGGCTTGGCTGGTGGAGTTGCATTCACAGGGCCGGTTGTCGTTTCTCGGCAGGTCATCGTGGATGAAGCCGAAGGCGTGGCCCAGCTGGTGCGCAGCGGAGACCCCGACGTCTGTGACGGACGGAGAAATCTGGGCACCGCAGGACAGGAAGAGGGACGGAAGAGGAGAGGCAATTAACCAGACCAAAGTGGAATCCGAGAACCACCGGATCCTAGGGCTGGAAGGGACACTAGAGGTCTTCTAGACCAACCCCCTTGGTCAAGACAGGAGAGCTTGTTCCATCCTCCTGGTCAAATGGTCCTCCAATCTTTTCTTGATAACCTCCAATGATGGCACACCAATAACTCTAGGAGAATTCCCTCCATCCCTCTATCCATCCACCAATACAGCTACCCACACCCTATCATCCTTTGATCTCTCTCTCTCTCTCATCTCTCTTTCTCTCTGTCTCTCTATTTCACACTCTTTATCATCTCTCTTTCTGTCTCTCTCTCTCTGTCATCTCTCTCTTTCTCTTTCTCTGTTTCTGTCTTCTTTCTCTCTCTCTCTCCTTTCTTTCTCTCTCTCTCTCATCTCTTTCTGTTTCTCTCTCACTCTGTTTCTGTCTCTCTCTCTCCTCTGTCATCTCTCTCTCTTCCTTTCTCTCTCCCCCTCTCCCTCTGTCTCTCTCTCCTCTGTCTCTCTCTTTCATCTCTCTCTCTTCCTTTCTCTCTCCCCCTCTGTTTCTGTCTCTCTCTCACTCTCTTTCTGTTTCTCTCTCCTCTCTGTCATCTCTCTCTCTTCCTTTCTCTCTCTTCCTCTCTTTCTGTCTCTCTCTTTCATCTCTCTCTCTTCCTTTTTCTCTCTCTGTATCTCTCTGTTAACTCTCCCTTTCTCTTTTTCTGCCATCTCTGTCTCTCTCTCTCTTTATCTTTCTCTGTTTCTGTCTCTCTCTCTCCTCTGTCTCTCTCTTTCATCTCTCTCTTCCTTTCTCTCTCTCTGTCATTTCTCTCTTTGTCATTTCTCTCTCTCTCTCTCTCTCTGGGGAATTCTGGGAGTTGAAGTCTACATGTCTTAAAGTCGCCAAGTTTGGAGAGCCCTGATCTATAGCAACATGCCAGGCACGATCTGAGCCCTCCAATTCCTGCTCCCCCACCCCCCGTGCCTCTTTTCTTACTCTGACCACAGAAACGGAGATCTGGTTCTGAAGACACTCGGGCAATTTCCACGTCCTTGCGAACATGTCGTCTTGAGCGACATTCCTGCGAGGGAGACAACGCCCAATTCGAATGAGAGGTTCCAATGTTTCCTACTGTTTTTAGGTTTTTCACTAGTTTTTATGGTCTTTACCTGTTTTTGAAAATTTGAATATAGGTAGTCCTCGACTTACAACAGTTTAGTTCAACTCACTGAAAAAAGTGACTTATGACCGTTTTTCACACTTACGACTGTTGCAGCATCCGCACAGTCACGTGATCAAAATTCACAGGCTTGCCCAACTGACTAGCAAAGGGGATCGGGCCTTGCCTCCAAATGGAGCCCCACTTGGAGGCAAATCCTTGGCTCAGTCTACCTGGCAGGGTTGTTGTGCATTGTGAGAACGGCTCCTGGCTGGCAGATGGTGCAGTGTGTTCACTGCAAAATTGGGAAGAGATGTATGCCCTTTGGGTGCAGTTTCCACCTTTTTAGAACTTCTTTAATTGGTTTTTCTACATCTTGCAGAGGGTTGGACTAGATGACCCTTAAGGTCCCTTTCGATGCCATCATTTTGGGATTGACAGTGGGAGCAAAGCATGGGAAAGATATTGCAGAATGATGTTGCCTGCATCCTCACCTCACCCCCCCACCCCTTGCAAAAAAGGAAATCATCTATACCTCCATTTACGACAATTGAGCCCAACATTCCTGTTACTAAGCCAGACAGTCGTTAAATGAGTTTTGCCCCATTTTACGGCCTGTCTTGCAACAGTCGTTAAGTTAGTAACACTATTTAAAAAAAATTTGATTTATATGCCGCCCTTCTCCGGAGACTCAGGGTGGCTTACAATGCGCCAAGCAATAGCCTTCATATTTTGTATATTTATCCAAAGTCAGCTTATTGCCCCCACAAACTGGGTCCTCAATTGACCCGCCTTAGAAAGGATGGAAGTCTGAGTCCACCTTGAGCCTGGGGAGATTCGAACTTACAGTAATTGCAGGCAGCTGGAGTTAATTACAGTGCTTAGTCAGCTGAGCTATCCAGGCTCACTAAGCATTTTTAGGTGAATCTGGCCTCCCCATGAAGCTTGTCCGAAGGTTGCAAAAGGGCATCCTGTGACTCTGTGGCAGTGCGACCGTCATAACTACGAGTCAGTTGCCAAGTGTCTGAATTTTGATCACGTGACCATGGGGATGCTGCAACTGTCGTAAGTTAGTTTATTAAATTATTAAATTTGTATACTGCCCTTCTCCTAGTGGACTCAGTGTGACCTAGTGGACTCTAGTGTGAAATACGTTACTAAATCGTATTTCGGTCTGGAAATTTTGCTCCCCGTTGTGGTCATAAATCGAGGACTCCCTGTGTGTGGGAATGGTGACCCTATGTTGGGGTGGAGGGGGGGGGTCAGGCAAGGAAGAGAAGGACCCTGAATGTCTGCCTCTCCCGTAGCAATCCCCACATTCTCACGTGAATAACGTGGCGTGATCGAAATGGGTCTGGCCCTGAAGCTCGGAATTGGCGTAGCTGTGGAATGCTTGCGTGGTTTCCCCGAAGGATTTGCCGATGGGCAGGTGGTCCTTCCCGGCCCACACCTCCATCCCCGTCAGGACCACGTGGAGGCCGATGTCGTTGTACACCTGCCAGGGGAAAGGAGGAGCCAGCGTTCTCTTACCTGGAAGAGGGGAGTCACTCTGGAGACGGACGGACGCCTGATGGCAAAGGTGGGGGACCAGGGGCCATTTTAGGACTTTTGCCCCCAACTCCCAGAATTCTCCAGTTCCCAGAAAAGATCGTTTGTCTGGGATGTCATAAGGTCTCCAGCCTTCAGGGTCTGGGAGTTGGACTCCCTTTCATTCTAGGAGCCAGGTAGATAAGACACATATAAAGACAGATTAAATAGAGAGGGAGGGAGGGAG
>CM075962.1:2644185-2646685 GCA_038048745.1 Coluber constrictor foxii | reverse complement strand
TACTATGGCGTCCTTGGTCTCTGGGGTGTTGACCATGGGGGGGACCCTCGGGCCCATCACTTCCACCACCGTCCCTCGGCAGGGGGTGTGCAACTCCGGAGCCTTGCGATAGAGGAGGTGCCTGTACCCGGTGAAATTTTCGATGGGCTGGATGGCGTACATCAGGTTCCCAATCTGGATGTGTCCCCTGAGCATTTTAGAAGGAGAGGGAGCGTTCAGAAAGAGGGTCCCCCTGCCCCCCACCCACCGATGGAGGTCTTCAAGAAAAGATCAGACCACTGTGTGTCCTCGACTTACAACCATTCGTTTAGTGACCGTTCGAAATTCAAGCGGCACTGAAGGAGACTGACGACCAATATCTGCATTCATGACCGTTGCACATCAACTTTTGGACATTGGCAAACCGGTTCGTATTTATGATGGTCGCAACATCCTGGGGGTTCATGCAAGCCCCTTTTGCGTCCTTCAGACAAGCAAAGTCAATGGGGAAGCCGGATTGCCTTAACCAGCACAGTGATTCACTTAACGACTGTGGCAAGAATGCTTGTAAAATGGGGCAAAAATGGCTGCCTTAGCAAGACAAAAGAGGAAAGGAAGGAGGGAGAGAAGGAGGAGTGGGGGAAGAAGGAAGGAAGGACACAAGCAAGCAAGGAAGCAAGCAAAGAAGGGAGGGAGGGAGGAAAGAAAGGAGGGAGTGAGTCAGGAGAAAGAAAGGAGGGAAGGAAGGAAGGAAGCAAGCAAGCAAAGAAGGAAAAAAGGAAGGAAGCTGACGCCCTAATTAAATCATGAGTCTTGAGCCAAGCTCAAGGAAACAGAGGAAGGAAGGAAAGGAAGGAAGGAAAGAAGGAAAGAAAGGAGGGAGGGAGGGATGGAGGCAGTTAGGAAGGAAGGAAGGAAGGAAGGAAGGAAGGAAGGAAGGAAGGAAGGAAGGAAAGAAGGAAAGAAGCAAGAAATAGAGGAAGGAAGGAAAGGAAGGAAGGAAAGGTGGGAAGGAGGGAGGGAGGGAAGGAAGGAAGGGAGGGAGGGAGGAGGGAGGGAAGGAAGGAAGGAAAGAAAGGAGGAAAGAAGGAAGGAAGGAAAGGCGGGAGGGAGGTATGGAAGGAGGGAGAGAGGGAGGGAGGGAAGGAAGGAAGGAGGGAGGAAGGGAGGAGGGAAGGAAGGAAGGGAAGAAGGAAGGAAGACAGACATATGAGAGGAAGGGAGGAAAGGAAGGAAAGAAAGGAAGGAAGGAAGGAAAGGTGGGAGGGAGGGAGTGAGGAAGGAGGGAGGGAGGAAAGAAGAAGGGAAGGAAAGAAGGAGGGAGGGAAGGGAAAGGAAGGGAAGTTCTTGCCTTCTGGTGCTTTGGAACATAAGCTGACCCCCTCTTCTTTGAGGCACCTCCTCAAATACTGGAATAGTAAATATTTTAATGACTAAAACACATTTAATTTTCTTCGGCAGCTGATTTCAACCCCCTGTCTCCCTAGTGGGTTGATACCAGGGAGTTTAAAAGGACGGGGTGTTTATCCCACAAGACAATGGCTGCTTTCCAAGGCTGGGGGAAGGTCTCTCAGGTGGGACTCCTGGCTCAGCCTCCGAGAATTTCACTTCTTCTCCAAATTGATCCGGCTTGCAACTTTCCAGGCTGAGGCAGCCTCGGCATTCAAGACCCTCCCTCCCTCCCTCCCTCCCACCCTCTCGATCAGGTCTATCTTTGCAGAAGACCGGACCCACAACTGAGCCGTTACCAAAGACCGTCGCAGGTGGAGATGACCACGTCCGAACTGGGCAAGTCTTCCACGTATCCACTGTAATAGCAGTCCACCTGCGAAGAGAGAAGGGGAAAAGGACAGAGAAAAGCAGCTCCAGGTGTGACTAGGGGGGCACTTGAGGGGGGGGGGCACAGAGTGGCAAGAGAGTTTATAATGCTTTGGTTAGGCCACACTTGGAATCCTGCATCCAGTTTTGGTCACCACGAGGCTCTGGAAAGAGTGCAGAGAAGAGCAACCAAGAGGATTAAAGGACCGGAGGCTAAAACACATGAAGAACAGTTGCAGGATGGCCAGTCTAAAGAAAAGAAGGACTAAGGGAGACATGATAGCAATCTTCCAATATCTCAGGGGCTGCCCCAAAGAAGAGGGAGTCAAGCTATTCTCCAAAGCTCCTGAAGGCAGGACAAGAAGCAACGGAAACTAACCAATGACAGAAGCAACCTGGAACTTAAGGAGGAATTTCCTGGAAGAGCAATTAACCAATGGAACCACTTGCCACCAGAATTTGTGGGCGCTCCAACACTGGAGGTTTTTAAGAAGCAACTGGACAGCCATTTGTCTGAAAGGGTAGAGAGTTTCCTGCTAGAGCAGGGGGTTGGACTAGAAGACCTCCAAGGTCCCTTCCAACTCTGTGATTCTTCATTCTGTATGTTAGAAGGGACCTTCCTGAGTTTTTGGGAAAATGAAATGAAAGGTGGTGTGTGAACTGCTTTCAGACTTGCAAAACTGTTCTTTTTCGATTTATAATA
>CM075962.1:2616685-2641685 GCA_038048745.1 Coluber constrictor foxii | reverse complement strand
GAAGGAAGAAGAGGAGGAGGAGGAGGAAGAGAACTGCGAAGTCCTTGGTGGTCTTTGAGTTGTTTTCTCACAGGTATTTCTCTTTACCTGACTAGGTCACATTATCAATGCGAGGGAGAGTTTGGGGTGGGGGGGGTGTTGCTCTCTATTTATACAAAATTGCTTGACCTGTCAGTCTTGGTGTAAGTGGGGTTTTCTTCTTGGCAGACTGCTTGATTGTTTGTCTGGAGTTAATCCCTGCTTATCTGGGTCTAGGCTGCAGAGCAAGCCACTCTTATAAACAAGGAGCAAATCCTACCCTCACTTGCACTGATGATGTTCCCTAGTTGGGTCATGGAATGTCTCCAAGAAAACCTCCCAGCTCAGAGAGCACCAGGGGGCACACAGGTCAACCCTTGCTGGCAGGGGATGTCGAAGTGTGAATCAGCCTCGTTCCCCCCCCCCCCCCCGGGGAAAACTGTAATTAATTAGAGGTGAATGGATCTTGTTTTCCATGGTGTATACTCTCCAAGAAAGAAAACCCGAAGTATATATTCTAAAAAACATTTTTATTGTAAAAGTAAAAAAAACTAGATAACTACATCTTTACCGGCAGTGATATCTCAGAGACGGACAGAGGAAGAAGTAAATCAGGAAGTTAGAAAAGAAAGAATGTGGACATGCGCAGTAGCTCAGAAGTCACAAGACAGTCTTATCTTTGTTGATAAAATTCTCTGGCAGGCTACCATAATGCTCAGAATGGAAGCTCAGCTGGCAAATACAAATAGTGCAATGACAGGGGAATTCTGGGACATGAAGTCCACACCTCTTAAAGGTACTCAGAATGAGAAACACTGTTCAAAGGAACCTCTTTCTCTACACCAATCCTGGTTTTGTCACAGTTGCCATCCACCATCAGCTCACAACCCATTTGCTAGCCATCCTCAAAGGGACTTGATATCTTAAACTACAGTTCCCATCAGCCCCAGCCTTTGGGAGCATCCATGGGTCTGTGATCAGAGGCGCTTCAGTGTATGTTGTCTGAATGGATGTGGGATGGGGAAAGCCCCTCTTAAACCCTCAAGGTTTACTAGACAGAGTCAGGCAGCCATTCAAACGGTGAAGCTCCATCTGGATTACCTTACTGAAGGCACCAATGGGCTGCTCCAGCAACGTAGGTACAGTCACTTCTGAATAAAGGTAGCTGGGATCTTCCATCGATCCTAGAAAAAAGGAACAAAAATCACCCAGTCCCAAATTAGCATGGCAGAGGGGTGGGATGGATAGCCTCGGGAGGACCTCAGCCCAGTCACCAGCTCACATCCGCTAACTGCCGTTTTTCAGAGTTGTGTGAGTAAAATGTCTCTCTGCCTCTTCTTGAGTCCGGCAAAAGAATAAACTGGAATGACACATGCGGATGGAAAAACTTGGCTCTGCCTTTATGACTGAGATTGGACAAACATTTGTCTGAGATGGTATAAGGGGGTCTACTTGGAAAGGGTTGGACTCGATGACCTCTGAGGTCAATTCCAGCCCTAGGATTCTATGAGATAGATGGATAAGTTATGATAGAATAGAATAGAATAGAATAGAATAGAATAGAATAGAATAGAATAGAATGGAATGGAATGGAATGGAATGGAATGGAATGGAATGGAATGGAATGGAATGGAATATAGCTATAATAGATTAAAAGATGACAGATACAGATAGATAAATAGATAGATAGATAGATGATTGATAGGTGATGGATAGATAGATAGATATAGATGATAGAAGGTAGATGATAGATAGATAGATAGATAGATAGATAGATAGATAGATAGATAGATAGATAGATAGATAGATGATAGATAGATAGATGATTGATAGGTGATGGATGGATAGATATAGATGATAGAAAGTAGATAGATAAATAGATGATTGATAGGTGATGGATGGATGGATAGATATAGATGATAGAAAGTAGATAGATAAATAGATGATTGATAGGTGATGGATGGATGGATAGATATAGATGATAGAAAGTAGATAGATAAATAGATAGATGATTGATAGGTGATGGATGGATAGATAGATATAGATGATAGAAGGTAGATGATAGATAGATAGATGATAGATAGATAGATAGATGATAGATAGATAGATAGATGATAGATAGATGATTGATAGGTGATGGATGGATGGACAGATATAGATGATAGAAAGTAGATAGATAAATAGATAGATGATTGATAGGTGATGGATGGATAGATAGATATAGATGATAGAAGGTAGATGATAGATAGATAGATGATTGATAGATGATAGATGGATGAATAGATGATAAAGATAGATACTATAGATATATTAAAAGATGACAGATAATAGATAATATTGATATGATAGATTAGAAGGTAGAAGAAGATAGACAGAAAATGATACATAAATAATATGTAAACGACAGATGATAGAAAATAGATTAGAAGATGGATGATAGACGGATAGACAGACAGACAGCTGAGACTGCCTGCCTCCTGGAGATATTTTGGGATCTAGAGGTCCAGGATTAGTTACAAAGACTATGCAAAGGGTAAAGCAGAAGCGGATTTGCTTCCTCTGGTGCTGGGAAGGCACTCTGCAGATGCTCAGAGGCCTCTCGCCCGGTTTATTCCTTCCAATCCTACAAGCCAGTGGCACCAACTGGGGGTTTGGAGCAGGGCATCAGGGACCACGGAGCCTCCCGGGATGGACGGAACTACAACTCCCAATATCCTTCAACTTGAGCCTGGTTGCCTGGCTTCTGGGAATTGTAGTTCAGTTGCTCTTTGCCACCCACCCCAAATATTTCTACTCACCCAGTCTGAAGAGGACCCAAAGTAGCAGTAGCCAAGCGTCCAACATTGTTCACTTTCAGGGCCGAAAAGAAGGGAGACAGACCCCCCCCAAGGGTGCCCCCTCCCTCAATTCCTTCCAGTAGGTGCCCCCATTGTTCAGAGCATTAACTGCCACCCAATTCTACTTCTCAGCAGCCCTTCAAGCCCAAGATCCCACCTGATTGGCTGCCTCCAGCTTATGTCCCACCCCCGTAGCTCTGTCACAACGTGCTTCACAATTCCAGCTGCTGAGCACACCAGCTGTCAATCAGCTATCAGAACCCACCCCTTTTCTTAGCCAGGTGGGAACTCCTCCCCTTTCTGGGCCACAATTGTCTGGGAGTTTCAGGCTCCGCCCCTCCAACGCCCCATTGGCTGCTGCCGGTGCCTGTTCTGTTTGTGAGAGGTGGAAAGGAAGGGACTGAAGGTCTCAACCAAGGCCAAAACTGACCTCCATGGTGGACACTTGAATGAACCTTAAGGTGGTCTACACACCTTCATTCGTTGTCATAATGAATGGAAACTAGACCACTGTTGCTTCATGACAAGCCCTTGACCTTGGTGGCTGAAGCTAGAATAACAGAGTTGGAGTGGACCTTGGAGGTCTTCTAGTCCATCACCACCCCACTCAAGCATAGACCATTTCAGACCAAAGGCTCTCTACTCTCTTCTTAAAAACCTCCAATGTTCCTGGTGCCCACTCTGTGGATTTTGCAGGTGTCCACAAGATGATGTCCAAGAAGCCAAGATGCTGGTTACCAAGGTATCTCAAGGAACATGAATCACACCTTGGTACCAACCATCTTGACATGTGGACCAGACGCCTTGTGGACCTCCCTGCTGGCCTTTGTGTTGAGAAGATCTCTCCCGAGAACTCAGTCTTCATTTGGTTTTGGGTCTAGGGCACTCACCCTCCAGGACCCAGATAGATGGACTAGCAAGAGGCCCAACACCAGAGCAGAAGCTGCGTCCTTCTCATGGGACCCCGTCCTTCTCCTGCAGCAGCCTCTTCTCCCAAAAGCCAAGCAACCAACTGGCCATGGATGTTCCCAGTCTTCTCACTGATGGCCTTGAGTGGTGGTCCCATGCCATCAAGGCTCTGGATTCTCTAGACTGCCATGAGTTGATCCTGGTTCTTCCAGTAGTCAATTTCCCTCCCTCCCTTCCCTCCCTCCCTCGCTCCTTCCTTCCCTTCCTTCCTTCCTTCCTCTTTCCCTTCTTCCTCCTCCTCTTCTTCCCTCCTCCTCTCCCTTCTTCCTTCCTTCCCTCCCTCCCTTCTTTCCCTCCTTCCTTCTTCTCTCGCCTAATCTCCTTCTCACTGCCTTTCTTCTCTTCTTCCTATCTTCCCTCCCTCCCTTCCTTTCCCTCCCTCCCTCCCTCCTTTTCTTCCTTCCTTCCTTCTCTCTCCCTCCCCTCCCTCCTCATTCTCTCTTCCCTCCCCTTCCTTTCTTCCTCTTTCCCTTCTTCCTCCTCCTCTCCCTCCCTCCTCCTCTCCCTTCCTCCTTCCCTCCCTCCCTCCCTTCTTTCCCTCCTTCCTCGTTCTCTCACCTTGTCTCCTTCTTACCACCTCTTTCTTTTCTTCTTCCTATCTTCCCTTCCTTTCCCCCTCCCTCCTTCCCTCTTTTCTTCCTTCCTTCTCTCTTCCCTCCCCTTCCTTCCTTCCTCTTTCCCTTCTTCCTCCTCCTCTCCCTCCCTCCTCCTCTCCCTTCTTCCTTCCCTCCCTCCCTCCCTTCTTTCCCTCCTTCCTTCTTCTCTCACCTTGTCTCCTTCTTACCTCCTCTTTCTTCTCTTCTTCCTATCTTCCCTTCCTTTCCCCCTTCCTCCCGCCCTCTTTTCTTCCTTCCTTCCTTCTCTCTTCCCTCCCTCCCTCCCTTCCCTCCCTCCTCATTCTCTCTTCCCTCCCCTTCCTTCCTTCCTTCCTTCCTTCCTTCCTTCCTTCCTTCCTTCCTTCCTTCCTTCCTTCCCTTCCCTTCCCTTCCCTTCCCTTCCCTTCCCTTCCCTTCCCTTCCCTTCCCTTCCCTTCCCTTGCCCTCCCCTCCCCTCATCATAAACTCTGCCCTTGTCATCCAGTGGCCTGTTCTCCCAGTGGCCCACCAATTGCCCAAGGAAGCCCACCATCTCACAGTAAATGGCTTTCACTGCCATGAAGGCTCATGGTAGATCTGGGAGTTGAAGATGGATAGATCTGAGAGTTGAAGATGGGTGGACTTCAACTCCCAGAATCCCCCAGCCAGCAAAGCTGGCTGAAGAATTCTGGGAGTTGAAGTCCATCCATCTTTAAGCTTCCAAGGTTGAGAAACACTGCTATAGAGATTCTGCTCTTGGATAAGATGGTGGTGATGGAGAAAGAGGAGAGTCTGGTCCAGTGGGGGCTCCTTTGTGAGATGCCTTGAGCTCTGGGGCAGGGAAGTTGTTACTACTGATTCTGTGGGCGTGGCTTGGTGGGGGGGCAGAGTAATGTGACTGAGTAGGCGTGGCCAACTTTTTTTTTAACTTTTAAAAGCATTTTTTCTACAACCTTAAGAGGTTGCAGAAAAAAATGCTTTTAGAAGCCTCTGACGATCAGGCAAGTCAGCTGGGATCCTCAGAGGCTTTTCAAAGCATTTTTTTTTTCTACAGCCTCTTCGGCTGAAGAGGTTGCAGAAAAAAATGCTTTGAAAAGCCTCTGACGATCCCAGCTGAGCCGCAGGATCATCAGAGGCTTTTTTTAAACTTTTAAAAGCATTTTTTCAGCCAAAGAAGTTGTAGGAAAAAATGCTTTTAAAAGTATAAAAAAACAGCCTCTGATGATCATGTGGCTCAGCTGGGCATGGGGGGGTGGTGGTGGTGCAGGGATTTTTGCTACAGGTTCTCCGAACCACTCACCGCCATCACTACCGGATCGGGCGATCCGGTCCGAACCAGGAGCATTTCACCCCTGGTGTGGGGCTGTTCTCACTCATGCCCAAGTGTAGGGAACCACACAGTGGGTTCAAATTATAGGAAGGTAAACCCAGCTAGACTTTACTGACCCTTCATCGTAATAAGAGCCACTTAACTATGAAACAAGTTGGCCAGAGAGACAAGAGACTTCTCCTCATTGGATTTAAGGGCTTGGACAATGGCCTCCTGAGGAGGCTTCGATTTGGACTCCTCGGTGAGAGTAAAACGGTGGAGCTGAGTAAAACAGGGATCCATCTAACCTGAGAACGGAACAGAATAAAGAATTGGAAGGGACCCTGGAGATCTTCTAGTCCAACCCCCTGCCCAGGCTGGAAACCCAACCATTCCAGGCAAACGCTTGGCCAATCTCTTCTTTAAAAACTTCCGGTGATGGAGCACCCACAAATAGTTCCTCTCATTAATTGTTCTCACTGCCAGGAAATTTCTCCTTATTTCTAGGTTGCATCTCTAACCTCCTAACCTCTGATCTTCATAGAGATATTTCTGAGTTCTGCTACTTGCCAGGGTTGGGTTATTGTTTGAAGGACATCTAGCTTTTGAACCATAAGGGGTTCATATCTGGGCCCCTCAGGTCAAGAAGGCCTCAGAGAAATGGGAACAGCTTCAGAAATGAACTTTGAAGATGATCAAGGGGTTACAAACCAAAATTTTATGATACAGATGAAGGAGCTGGCCATGTTCAGCCTGAGAAGAGAAGGCCAGTCTTCAAATAATGGATAGGAGGCCATGCAGAAGTAAAGTAGATGAAGCGGGATCTGCTAGATGACCACTGGATAACTTTCTATTCACTATATTCTAAAAGCAACTATATTTTGAAAGCAGGATATGCATCCAGCTGGAGAAAGTACAAAGTCAGTTTAAAATCCTTTGATACTCTGAGAGGCCCCTAAACCTGTCAGCAGAGAGAAACAATTCTAATGACATATAGCTAAAGGTTAGTAAGACCAAGGATAACCACCTGGAAGAACTCATGCTTCAGTAAGAATTATAATTGTTTGGCAAGGATGATGTAAAACTTTAGTAATAAGGAAATGTCAATTAAATATAACGGATGTATGTTAACCATATCTGGAAAGTTGCTGTGTTAGCAGAATCCTTTGTTTGAAACAGTATAAAAACTGTGGTCTCAGAATTATCAAATTGTTCAGATTTTTAGGTACTCATACCTTCTGAACCTATTGCGCAATAAACCTGAATCTATCTGACCCTATGGGATGTCTCTTATATCCTTTCTTCCATAACAGAAGAAAGTCAAAATCTTCCTCTTTTTTTTTTTTTTTTTGCATTTTTCAGGACATGGAATGAGGGATTTAAATTACAGGAAGATGCCTTCTGTTGAGGCAGCGCTTGGAAAAAATCCAGAACTTAAATCCCTCCTCAGAAGTATAGCGTCTATTCATCCCCACTAAACCCCACATTTTTAAATCATGGTTTGTTGATAAAATTGGAACAGCTAGCTCCCCATAGAGCAGTGTTTCCCAAACTTGGCTATTTTAAGGTGCATGGACTTCAACTCCCAGAATTCCCCAGACAGTATGGCTGGTTGAGGAATGCTGGGAGTTGAAGTCCATACATCTTTAAAGGGTCAAGTTTGGGAAACACTGCCATAGAGCAATGATGTCCTGAAATACTAGTCTGGTGTTTAAAACACAGTATTGAGGATTTAGAAGCAGCAGAGATGAACTTGACGCGCTGAGTGAATCCCAGGCAGTGATGGCTTATTCAAACTTAATTCATTAAGTTTGAATAAGTTTGAATAATCCATTTAACTATGGTTAAATGCAAGCTAACGATCACAGAGAACCAGGAGTATGGTAGTCTTGGCTACAGTGACCATATCAATAGTTTTGATAAACAGGGTGAGAATTTTGTATTGTTTTTTGATGGCTGGCTGGGGAATTCTGGGAGTTGAGGTCCACACCTCTTCAAACTATATTAGATGTGGGCTTAATGCTTTCATTCATAAGGCAACAGCACCACCAAGTGGCCAATATAGTTCTTGCAGCACATAGTCGTCTCCTTTCCGTGAATAGCACGTTTCTTCCATTCTTATGATCCCCTTCTTCGCGCTGCCTCCCCCCAACTCCGGACCTACCTGGACCACAACTCCCAGAATCCTCTAGCCAGGTTGTTGCAGGAAATCTACAAAGGTTTTTCCACCTCAAATGGTAACAGTAAAAGAGTTGGAAGGGATCTTGGAGGTCATCTAGTCAAACCCCCTGCTTACGCAGGAGACCTATACTAGGGATTCGAACTGCTGACCTTTCTGATTGATAAGCTCAGTGCAGGGGTGAAATCCAGCAGGTTCTGACAGGTACCGGAGAACCGGTAGTGGAAATTTTGAGTAGTCTGAAGAACTGGCAAATGCCACCTCTGGCTGGCCACAAAGTGGGGTGGGAATGGATTTTTTGCAATATCCTTCCCCTAGGAGTGGGGTGGGAATGGAGATTTTGCAATATCCTTCCCCCAGGAGTGGGGAGGGAATGGGGATTTTGCATTATCCTTCCCTTGCCACGCCCACCGAGCCACGCCCACAGAACCCGTAGCAAAAAAATGTGGATTTCATCACTGGCTCAGTATCTTAGCCACTGAGCTACATAGTCAGGATCACTTCAGGATGAAACCTGAAGACTCCACAGACCGTTTCTCCTCCACCACAGATGGTGGCCTTCCAGAAGATCAAAAGGAGGTCCTCCATCATGCAAATTCTGGGTTGACTTTGACTCTGTATCCGTAAATGAAGTGGACAGGATTGTGGGTAGATTGGGGGCCTCCACATGTTTGTTGGACCCATGTCCCTCCTGGCTCGTCGTGGTGACCAAAGAGGTGACCAGAGATGGATCCAGGCGATTGTCAACGCTTCCCTGAGGGATGGGGTCTTCCCTGCCATCCCTAAGGAGGTGGTGGTTTGACCCCTTCTCAAGAAGCCTACCCTCGATCCGGCCTCCTTGAACAACTTTTGTCCCGTCTCCAACCTTTGCTTTATAGCGAAGATTGTTGAGTTCATGGTGGCATACCAACTTCCACAATTCCTGGAGGAAACGGATTACCTTGACCCGTACCAATTGGGTTTCAGGCATGGACACAGCACGGAAACGGCATTGGTCACTTTGGTGAATGATTTCTGGTGGGCCCGGGATGGGGGCTATTCCTCCATTCTGGTCCTACTTGACCTCTCAGAGGCTTTCGATACCATCCACCATGGTATCCTACTGCGGCGACGGGGGGGTTGGGGGTGGGGGGCACTGTTCTGCAGTGGTTCTCCTCCTATCTCTTGGGTCGTACGCAGTTTGTCTGGGCGGTTGGTCAGAGATCCTCCCTGAAACCCCTCACATGTGGGGTGCCTCAGGGGTCGGTTCTCTCCCCCTTGCTCTTTAACATATGAAGCCGCTGTGTGAGATCATTCGTGGTTTTGGGGTTTCGGGGTGAGTTATCATCAGTATGCTGATGATACCCAGCTTTACATCTCCACCCCGGACCAACCCAGGGATGAGCTTTCCGTGATGTCTAGGTGTCTGGAGGCAGTGCGGGTCTGGATGGGTAGGAACAGGCTCAGACTCAACCCCTCCAAGATGGAGTGGCTACGGTTGCCTGCATCGCATGGTCTAGTGGCCTCATCACTTTTGATGGGAGGGGAGTCGCTCACTTCCTCTGAAAGGGTGCATAATCTAGGTGTCCTCCTGGATTCGCGGCTGTCCTTAGCGGACCATCTGACGGCCGTGACCGGGGGGATTTTGCACAGGTTCATCTGGTGTGCCAATTATGTCCTTTCCTAGATAGGGATGCCCTCTGCACAGTCACCCAAGCTCTCGTTATCTCTCGCTTGGACTACTGCAATGCCCTCTACATGGGACTGCCCTTGGGGTGTACTTGAAGGCTCCAGCTGGTCCAGAATGCGGCCACGCGGGTTGATACGGGAGCTTCCGTTACTCCCGTGCTTCACCTCTCCTGCGCGAGCTGCACTGGTTACCGGTGGTCCTTCGGATCCGCTTCAAGGTGCTAGTACTTACCTATAAAGCCCTACATAGCATGGGCCCCGCGGTATTTACAGGACCATCTTCTGCCTGCCTCCCACTGCCAGTGCGCTCACATAGGGACTGCCCTCCTCTGGGTGCCATCGGCCAGACAATGTTGGCTGATGGCGCCCAGGATGAGGGCATTCTCTGTAGGTACACTGACCTTCTGGAATGGGTTACCCATGGAGCTCCGGATGGCCCCCGACCTCCGCTCCTTCCACCGAGAGCTGAAGACATGGCTTTTCCAACAAATTGCCTGATCTGATGGATGCTTTTAATCGGGTGGATTTTAAATTGATTGTCTTGTGTAGTTATTTTTTTACCGTTTTCGTTGTTTTAATTTCTGTAAGCCGCCTTGAGTCCTTCTGGAGAAGGGCGGCATATAAATATAATAAAATAAATAAATAATGCAGACTAAAAAAAGGGTAGAGTTGGGAGGGACCTCAGAGGTCATCAAACCGAACCCTGGCTAAGGTTGGGATGATGGCCTGTAGAGATGACCCACGTCACCAGGAAGGCTGTAAGCTCCTTGGTTTCCAGCCCACGTCTGAACGCTTGAAAAGAAGGGAATTTCAGTCATTATTTCCCACGCAAGAATAGGACATCAGAACACCAAGGTTTTCACAGCCCACAGTGTTCCTGTAAGACCCCAATGGTGGTCCTAAGTCAAGGACGACCTACAACTGAATAAGTAATACTCCTCTGAACTGAATTCAATGGCATTTAAATGCAAGTAATTTTTTTGCAGTTGCAAGAGCCTGGTAGCTCAGCAGACTAAAAGCACTGTGATTAACACCAGCTGTCTGCAATTACTGTAAGTTCGAATCTCCCCAGGCTCAAGGTTGACTCAGCCTTCCATCCTTTCTAAGGTAGGTAAATGGAGGACCCAGTTTATGGGGGCAATAAGCTGACTTTGGATAAATATACAAAAGGATGAAGGCTGTTGCTTGGCGCATTGTAAGCCGCCCTGGGTCTCCGGAGAAGAGCGGCATATAAATCAAATTTAAAAAAAAGTGGTGAAGAGCAGAATGAATTCTTAAATAAATACAGTTTCAATATTCCACAAAAACAGATTTTTCACATTGCAAAATTTGGGGATTTGAGCTGATCCTGCCTGTCTGCAAAATCTACCCCTTTTTTTCTGGTTAAAAATAAAATAAAATAAAAAATAAAACAGAGACATTTAGACGTTTGCATATGAAATTTATTGGAAAGAAATACTCGGTATTCCCTTTTGCCGAAACCCCTAAAACCAGAAGAGTCAACGACTGTAAGAAAAGACGAAAGAAACCTGCAGAGAATTTTTTTTTTTCACACGCACGCCAATATTTATATCCCTGTCAAACGAAACCTCCTTTTTCTTTTTCAACAGGGTTTCCACCGAAAAGTGGCTTTGTTTCCACAGAGCTGGACAACCCGGCTTGAGCAAAGTTAAAAAGCTCGGCTCTTTCCTGAACAGAATCTGTAGATAGATATGTACATATATATATTTATATATACACACACACACACACACACGCACATACATTAGGCGTACACACGCACACAGGAGAGAAAGTGTGAATCACATACACACCCACGTTAAAACCAGAAAGGGCTGAGCTGCAGCAGGGGAACCTGTGTAGCCCAAAAACACGTCGGTTGCTACTCAAATCTGTAGTTATAGCAGTGTTTATTGACTGTGGCTCCTTTAAGATGGGTGGACTTCAACTCCCAGAATTCCCCAGCCAGCGTTGCTGGCTGGGGAATTCTGGGAGTTGAAGTCCACCCATCTTAAAGAGCCACAGTCAATAAACACTGTTCTAAAGATAAATATTTGGCCATTCGCAACTCGAAAGGGGAGGGGAAATCTGTTGCAATCCGTGAGTAAGCCCTGCACAATTCTTGGGAGCCCTTACTTGATTGTGAGCATGAGAGAGAATTATTTTTTTTTTCTTTTAAAAAAACGACCCGTTTTTCTAAGATTAAGAGAAGTTGGCAGTGATGAAAGAACCTCTGCAAAAGCGAGAGCCAGCCGAAGCCAAACCTCAGCCTCCGTAGACACACACACAGCTACGACTGCAGGGTTGTGGATGCAAACTCGAACCCGGTACCCACGTCAAAGCCCAAAGGAAGTTAAAAAAAAAGAAAAGACAATTCAAGCAAGGAATTCTCTTTGCCGCCAGCTAAACCTCGGCTGCGGGAAACGAAAGAGGTCAGAGATGAAATAATGGATGGTTTATTAAATAGATGGGCTGACCGTCTCACCCATTTTAAGGTGATGCTTTCGATTGAAATAAGTCCCTTGAGAGATTCAAAATAGCCATCATTTTTAAACAGGCTACTCGTGAGGAGAGTGCCCCACCCACCTTCTCCAGCACACCTGGGGAATGAGACTTAAGGAGACGCCATGGGAGAGGCATTTGTCGGGAACAAATCCTGAGTTCCCAAAGAGTTTGCCTTTAACTTGCCAAGAGTCCTTGTTGGGGTTCTGGATTAATTCTCTAGATCTTTTGCTCCCTGAACTCCTTTCTTGGCTCTTGTTTTGCCAAAGACATTTGGGATTTATTTATCGTGCAGCCTTGGTGCAGGCAGCGCTGGGAGGGACTAACTGCAGCCGGAGGCTGCTTGAGGTTTGTGTGAGGGTTTGTTTTCACTCTGCTCTGGGACTTGCCAGAAACGTGGGAGCGTCTGGAGCAACAAAGAAGTGGTTTGAACCGACAAGCTGTTTGTGTTATCTCTGTGCCGTGCCCTGGGTCACCGCACTTCTGGTGGACCCAGAATTTTGCCGGTAAGTTTTGGTTCTTCCATCCGATTGAAATAGCATCTGAGAACCATCTCAGTCATCAACCTCAAGAGGCATCGTGGGGAAACATGAAGGAGAAAACCTGGAAGATGTTGAGCTGAAAGGAATTTAAAAAGGGAGATTCCTTTGAAGGCCTAAATTAAATTCTTAGGAAGGAGGAATGTTTTGGTGAGCGAGCCACAGACTTTTAGAAGATAGGTCACGTCAGTTGTGAAAGACCACAGTTGGTTCACAAAATGGCCCTCAGGCAGAACATCACTGACCCACATCACTGTCAAATGTTTGGGTCCTGGCGGCTGGTCCAGAATGGAGACTCAAGACTGAGAATACCCAAGAACCCACCAGCTTCTTTGTTTCATGGAGGGGCAAAACCTTTATCCAATCTGTTGTCCGGTGTCCATGGACTATATCATGGTAGGGTTTTATATAATACACTGAATCTGAAACTCTGGGGAACCCACAACAGTTGGGTTCCCACCATGCTGTGCTCCAGGCAATAAGCCATTCCTTGATATTATGGGGTCCCCTGGTTTGCAAGATGCCAGAACCAGGTTGAGTCACCAGGAATCCCATCCCCTTCGCACGTGTGTTGCCAGAAATCCAGAGTCACACCTTTCCTGATTCTGGAATTTGTATTTACAAATAGAAATACTTCTTCCTCTGACAGGGACCCAGTTTTGACCTGGGATTTCTGGGGAAGAGGAGATACTCAACGAAGAATCCTCTTTTCCCAAGCGAGAGTGATTGGCAATTGGTTTCTCTCAAGCCAGGTCAAAATTACGACGTTGCATGGATCACAGGTAGTCCTTGATTTACAACAGTTCATTGAGTAACCATTCAAAATTACAACGGCACTGGGAAAAAAAGTGACTTATGTCCATTTTTTTCACACTTACAACCGTTGCCATGGTCCCGTGATCAAAATTCACACTCGAAAGGTCGTAAAACTCGCCAAACAAATGTCTCCCTTAACGACAGAAAGCTTGGGCTCAATTGTGGCTGTAAGTCGAGGACTATCTGTATTCCGTCTTTACAGAGAGCATAAGCCTCGTTCTGGGCTCACCGCTGAAGGAACGACGCCCCCCTCCGCCCCCCAATCCATCCTCATCCTCACCTCCAGTGAGGAAGGCTGGGTCTGTTTGGGTTTGGGGTCTTCGGGGTCCATGGGAGACATCCAAGATCAGAGTAAAAGAAGAAAGTTTTTGTAAATTTTGCAAGGTCACCCACTCCGGTTGTTGTGTCCCTTGCACTCCCGTTCCTTCCTTGTTCCTTTTTGAGGGGCGCCAGGAGCAAAATAAATATTGTTGCATCTACTACCAGTGAGTTGCTTCGGGCTGACACATTCAGTTGGTAAATTGCTATCAAACGGATATCAAGAGTGGCGCGCAAAAGCTTCAGCTGGAAGGCAACGTAGAAAACGTAAGGCAAATGAAGACACCGTTTCCTGCTGGAGTTGTGGCTCTCGCTTCATAACTCATCACAAGTTTGCTGCAGAAAATGGGGCAGCTTTCACTCTCGCTGCACACTGGCGTTGCCCCTAACCCATCTGGAGTTAAGGATTGTCCCCTCAAAAGCCAAAATATCAGATCCTACAGCGCTGAAAGTGAGCTGGGGATGAAATGAGAAACGTTTTCCAGTCCAGTGGTTGAGAAAGGAACAAATGACTCAACAACTGTACAATTGCAAAAAACACAATCCGGGCCCCTTGGCTACACGTTACACTCACTGTGTCCAAAAAGAAGGCTTGGCGGAGGAGAAATAATTGTCCAAGGGTTCTGGAGAAAAGCCACTGAGATTGCAAAGAATGGATGTTCTGGAGAAGTAAGTAAGTAAGTAAGTAAGCTTGAGATGCGGGTGAGGAATTCTGGGAGTTGGAGTCCACCTGTGGTCAAGGCAACCTGTTTGGCTCTTCTCTCCCTGCACTTCTCCTGGCTTGACTATTGAAAGTTGGTGGAGTGGTTTCCTGACCTACCATGATGGGAATAGAATAGAATAACAGAGTTGGAAAGGACCTTGGAGGTCTTCTAGTCCAACCCCTGCTTAGGCAGGAAACCCATCATTCCAGACAAATGGTTATCCAGCATCTTTTTAAAAACTTCCAGTGTTTTTAAAGGAGCATTCACAACTTCTGGAGGCAAGTTGTTCCACTGATTAATTGTTCTCCCTGTCAAGAAATTTCTCCTTAGTTCTAAGTTGTTTCTCTCCTTGATTAGTTTCCATCTGTTGCTTCTTGCCCTGCCTCAGGTGCTTTGAAGAATAGCTTAAGTCCTTCTTCTTTGTAGCAACCCTGAGATATTGGAAACACTGCTATCGTGTCTCCCCTAGTCCTTCTTTTCATTAAACTAGACATACCCAATTCCTGCAACCGTTCCTCATATGTTTTAGCCTCCAGTCTCCTAATCCTCTTGGTTGCTCTTCTCTGCACTCTTTCTAGAGTCTCCTCATCAACTGACATTCTCGCTCCCTCACCCACAACTGTTGGGGGAAAAAAATGGAAAATCCACCTGGTCTACTCTACGGTTCTTATTTCTCTACAAATATTTTAAGAGCAGTTCTCAGCCACCTAAATGTTGTCACTAACAATTGAGTTACCGGGATTTAAACTGGATTGGGTTGATGGGTTGTAGTTTTGCACCACTACAAACCATACAGATAACAATTCCTTGTTAGGGATGCACCCAAGTGTAGGCCTCTACAAGCTTCTTACTCCACTTGACAATGAAATAAGGGCGACAAGGTGCCCACTGAAAGGAACAGCCATTTCTACAATAGAAGAACTTACTTAGATGACCTTCACTCATTCATCCGGAACCTCCCTTCTAGCACTGATGATGTTCCCTAGTTGGGTCATGAAACATCTGGAGGAAAACAACTAAGCTCAGAAAGCACCAAGGAACCACAGCCTTCCTCCTCCTCCTCTGAACAAACCCTTCTAGCACTGATGATGCTACCTAGTTGGGTCATGAAACGTCTATAAGAAGATCACCCAGCTCAGAGAGCACCGAGGACCTCACAGTTCAACCCTGAGCTACAAATATTTTCTCCTGTGCTCGTAAAAGGGGTAAAAATCATTTAACAACCGTCTTGCTTAGCAACAAAAAAATTTGGGCTCAACTACGGTCGTCCCTTGAGGACTACCTGCATTTAGTACAAACCCACTTTCCAGATTTCAAAAAGAGTTAATGGTTTTGTCGGATGTGGGATTTGCTAATTCAGAGCTTTTGCATTCGTTCCTGCGTTCGTTTGGTAGAATTCGGAGACGAAGTGTGGAGAAAATGAATATCCTGCAGTCTATTTAAGTTCCAAAGCTGTTTTGGGTAGGGGGCAGCCCTCCCCTCCCCCACTCCCCAAAGCTTCCTTATGTTTTGTATCAGAAAAGGTGCCAAAACAGAAATGTGCATTCTTGGCAAGTGGGTGACCTTCTAGCGGCCTCAGAAACAGCGTGTTTCTCCTCCAGAGAGAAAAGGTACAAATTAGGGTAGGTGGGAGAATTCACAGATGCTTTTCCAAAAAGGCAACTGGATTTTCTTCTTCTTATTTTTTTTTTCCCCCCTCCAGTCTTCAGATGCTTCTTGGATGAGAAGCCAAACGTTTTTTGAAGAGGGAAATCCATGAAAGTCCAGTTGCTTTTTTTGGGAGAAAAAATAAAAATAAAAAAAACCTCAAAACACTTTTGGGATAACCATGGCTTAGAGGAGGGGTCTTCAAACTTGGCAACTTGAAGCCTTGGAGGACTTCAACTCCCAGAATTCCACAGTCAGCCTTGGAGGACTTCAACTCCCAGAATTCCACAGCCAGCCTTGGGAGGACTTCAACTCCCAGAATTCCACAGCCAGCCTTGGAGGACTTCAACTCCCAGAATTCCACAGCCAGCTTGAAGGACTTCAACTCCCAGAATTCCACAGCCAGCCTTGAAGGACTTCAACTCCCAGAATTCCACAGCCAGCCTTGAAGGACTTCAACTCCCAGAATTCCACAGCCAGCCTTGAAGGACTTCAACTCCCAGAATTCCACAGCCAGCCTTGAAGGACTTCAACTCCCAGAATTCCACAGCCAGCCTTGAAGGACTTCAACTCCCAGAATTCCACAGCCAGCCTTGGAGGACTTCAACTCCCAGAATTCCACAGCCAGCCTTGAAGGACTTCAACTCCCAGAATTCCACAGCCAGCAAAGCTGGCTGTGGAATTCTGGGAGTTGAAGTCCTCCAAGGCTGGCTGGGGAATTCTGGGAGTTGAAGTCCTCCAGGCTTAAAGTTGCCAGGTTGAGAGCCCTGGCTTAGAGGATGACGAATCCCACCGATATGGCTGGCAAGATTCCACACTGGGTCAATCGAGACCACAAGGAAACCAGAACCGAAAGTTAAAACCGGGGGCCACTCCAGAGCGAACCGGACCAAACCAAACTCTAAAATGCAGAATTGGGAACCGGAGTGAAATGAGTACCAAAGCGGAAGGGGAGAAGATGGTTTGCAGCAGGTCAAGGTCATGGCATAATTTTTTTTTAAAAGAGCCTGGTTGGGGGAGGGGGGTATAGTTTCTTGTTTCCAAACTCAGACCCCCTCCTCTTTCCCTGGGAACGGGGGGTGTCAAAGTTGCACTTGTGTGTGGGGAGGGGAGTTAAGGGATGATTTGGGGGTCTCCGGCAGCTTCATTCCAGCTCCGATTCCCCGTGGCCGTCTTCTCCGTCGAGGGCACCCGTTCATCTTCAGCCCGTCTTCTCGCCATGGCTTGTAGGTCGTACTCCTCGTCCAGAAAGTCCAAGGAGTTGTTGCTGGGCAGACCCCTGAGCGTGAATTTGTGGGAGACTTTGGTCAATGTTCCCTGGTTACTGGCCACCCGCTCGAAAGCTCCGACGACTTGGGGAACAGCTCCTGAAGCAGCCTGAAAGGAAGACGGGCCGTCCGTCAGACCTCCCTGCGAGGCTACGAGGGGACTCGGATGAGGGAGTGGGGGAGAAATACCCTGAGGATTTCTCTCTCTCCGGCTTGCCAAAAGCCGATAAGAGAGCCTCCAGGGACAGGAGCAATCTATCTGGGAATGTCCACCGCCTTCTGGGACCGTGGTGAAGGAGCCTGGAAGAAGGGCTGTCCGGCCATCAGATTTCCCTGCCAGACCAGAGAGGACTTGGATAGGGGGCAATACCCAGAGGAGAGTCTCTGCTTGGCAAAAGCTGACGGGGGAGGTTCCAGGGTCAGGGGCAGTCTATCTGGGAATGTTTGCTGCCTTTGGGGGAAGAAAGACCGGCTGGCCACCAGACCTCCCTGCAAGGCTAAGAGAGGACTTGGATGGGGGAAGGGGGAAATACCCCGAGGAGGGTCTCTGGCTCTCTGAAAGCTGAGGGGAGAGCCTCCAAGGACAGGAGCAGTCTACTTGGGAATGTCTGCTGTCTTCTGGGGACTTCAGGGGAGAGGGCTTGCACCCTCAGTGTCCTGTTTGTGTGATTCTCCCATGCACCCATCCTGCACACCTTGAACTCGAAGGGAACCCCTCTCTGCATCCTGCACGCTTCCCCTCTCTCTGGAGAGGCCTCGCACGCACTCGTGGCCTGCTTGGGAGATTGCCTGAGGGACATAGAACCCCCCTCGCATCCTGCACACCTTGGACCCCAAAGCCTGACTGACAGACTCACTTGTAGATGGGCATGCGATGTGCTCCATAAAGCTGATCTGCAGCTCAGGGATGTAAGCTTTTTTCTCGGTCCCATCATCTCCATTGGACGGTTGCCCATGGCTTTCTCCTAGGGAAGGAGAGAAGGAGAGAAAGAGAGAGGGAAAGAGAGAGGGAAAAGAGAGAGAGAGAGAAAGAGAGAGGGAAAGAGAGAGAGAGAAACAGAGAGCGAGAAAGAAAGAGAGAGGGAAAGAGAGAGAGAGAGGGAAAGAGAGAGAGAGAGGAGAGAGAACAGAGAGACAGAAAGAGAGAGGAGAGAGGACAGAAACAGAGGAGAAAGAGAAAGAGAAAGAGAGAAAGAGAGAGAGAGAAAGAGAGAGAAACAGAGAGAGAGAAAAACAAAGAGAGAGGAGAGGGAACAGAAACAGAGAGAGAAAGAGAGAGAGATGAAAGAGAGAGAGAAAGAGAGACAGGGGAGAGAGGACAGAAACAGAGAGAAAGAGAAAGAGAAAGAGAGAGAGAAAGAGAGAGAAAGAGAGAGGGAAAGAGAGAGAGAGAGATGAAAGAGAGAGAGAAAGAGAGGGAGAGAGGGAGAGAGAAAGAGGGAAAGAGAGAGAGAGAAAGAGAGAGAGAAGAGAGGACAGAAACAGAGAGAAAGAGAGACAGAAGAGAGAGAGAGAGAGAGAGAGAGAGAGAGAGAGAGAGAGAGAGAGAGAGAGAGAGAGAGAGAGAGACGGAGTAAGGATACCTTCTAAATTTCCCACCTGAAGAGCTTTGGGTAGTTCCTGGCTCTTTTGACTAGAGGACAAAGTTTGCACAAAGTTTGTATATTCTCTCTCACTCAGAATAGAGCTGGAAGGGATCTCCGGGGTCACTTTTCCCAAAAGGTTCCACAATTTTGGCCACCACCGTATAACACTACATAACCATGACAAGATAAATAATTAAATAAATAAACAAATACAAAGTTATTGTAAAGAAAGAAGCTAAGCTGTGTTGTTTTTGCTGTCGTCACGCTGGTCATGACGGAGGCTTAATTCCGACTGTTTTGCTGACGACAGCAAAAACAACATAGCTGATGACAAGTGGGAGACGCACAGTGGCCAAATTGATTAATTGGCATACACAAAGGCAGAGATCTCTGTAATAGTAGTTTAATACTCTGACAATGTCAGCAGGTGGCTGACGAAAGCGTAGTAGAATAAAATTTTAATTATTTTAGTTCCAGAGTTCGCAGAATGTCTGCCTCTTGCTTTACAAATTTATTTATTTATTTATTTATTTATTATTTATTTATTTATTATGTCTGCCTGTTACTTTACAACATTCTTTCTTTCTTTTCTTTCTTTCTTTCTGTCTTTCTTTCTTTCTTTCTTTCTTTCTTTCTTCTTTCTTTCTTTCTTTCCTTCCTTCCTTCCTTCCTTCCTTCCTTCCTTCCTTCCTTCCTTCCTTCCTTCTTCCTTCCTTCCTTCCTTCCTTCTTTCTTTCTTTCTTTCTTTCTTTCTTTCTTTCTTTCTTTCTTTCTTTCTTTCTTTCTTTCTTTCTTTTTTCTATACCACCCTTCTCCTGTAGGACACAGGGTGGTATATATAAATATACCTGGAACTCATATTTTTAGAATAGTTTGTAATGCAAAGTTATGCATTTGGGATTTATTTATTGTGCAGCCTTGGTGCAGACAGTGCTGGGAGGAATTATGTATAATATATGACTTTTTCTTATAACATATGTGGTTAAGAGAATATTAGCATCTGACTTGGTTATTTTATTCTCACGTACCAGATCACCCTGGGAGAAGAACTCCTTGTAGATCAGTTCCTGGAAAGGAAAAGAAAAATACGGATTGAGTGCAAGATGACAGACCCTCCCAACTCCCCAATCTGCACATTGTTTGGGGAAGGGGGAAATGTCCAGAGAGGACATTCACACACACACACACACACACACACACACACACACACACACACACACCCTCCCGTAAGCCTTGGACCTTCCGACAACTAAAGAGTGACAGGTATCTGTCATGATTTCCCCCAACCGGGTGCCTTTCTCGATGCCCCGGGATCTTACTCTGAGCTCTCCCAGACGGAGAGAAGATGGAGAATGGGGCAACCCTGGCTGGCATAGATGACCTCTAGGCGCCCCCAAGGACCGCCAGCAGAATAACAGAGCTGGAAGGGACCTTGGAGGTCCTGTAGTCCAACGGTCTCCAACCGTGGCAACTTTAAGACTGGTGGACTTCAACTCCCAGAATTCCTCAGCCAGCTGGCTGAGGAATTCTGGGAGTTGAAGTCCACCAGTCTTAAAGTTGCCACGGTTGGAGACCCCTTCTCTAATCCAAACACCTACTCGAGACTCTGCTTGATGTTCCTCTTTCCCTTCTAGCTCTAATTCTATCTATCTATCTTATCTATCTATCTATCTATCTATCTATCTATCTATCTATCTATCTATCTATCTATCTATCTATCTATCTATCTATCTATCTATCTATCTATCTATCTATCTATCTATCTATCGGTTCGATTTATATGCCGCCCTTCTCCGGAGACTCAGGGCGGCTTACAAGGCGTTAAGCAATAGCCTTCATACTTTTGTATATTTATACAAAGTCAGCTTATGGCCCCCACAATCTGGGTCCTCATTTTACCCACCTCGGAAGAATGGAAGGCTGAGTCAACCTTGAGCCTGGTGAGATTTGAACTTACAGTAATTGCAGGCAGCTGGCAGCTAAGTGCTACTTTAACAGCGCTTTAGTCCGCTGTGCCACCAAGGCTCCCAAAGGGGCAGGGGATGTGGCTGGAAAGGGCAGGGGGTCTTTTGGCTGGAGAAGGTGCCGGTTGTAAGAGGAAGAGCTCCACCTTTCAAGGCGGAACCGAGGGGTCCAGGCCCCCAGCCCAGGAGATCGGGGCTCCGTTCTCCTTGGCTTCGTACTCACCGCGATCTTCCGGGTGGTTTTCCATCCTTTGGTCTGATCTGAGAGGTCACAGGAGGTCATCAGAAGGTACAGTAGGAGGCTGTGATGCTGCTTGTTCGCCGGGTCGTAGCCAACTGCAAAGGGGGAGAGAAGAGGAGGAGGAGTAATGGAGGAAAAGGGAAGGAGAGAAGGAAAGGAGGGGGAGAGAAACAGAGAGACAGAGAGAGAAGGAAGGAAAAAGGAAGAGTAGGAGAAAATGTGGGAGGGAGGGAAGGAAAAGGAAGGGAGGGAGGGAGGAAGGAAAGAAGGAGAAGGGAAGGAGGGAGGGAAGTAGAAAGGAAAGGAGAGAGATTGAAGAAAGGAAAGAAGGGAGGGAGGGTGGGAGGAGGGGAGGTAAGTAGAAAGGAGAGAGAAGGAAGAAAGGAAAGAAGGAAGAGGAAGAGGGAGGGAGGGAGGAAGGAAGGAAAGAAGGGAGTGAGAGAGGAAAAAGTAGGAAAAGGAAAGATGGATGGATGGAAGGGAGGGAGGGAGGAGGAAGAGAGAAGTAGGAAGATAGGAAGAAGGAAAGAAGGAAGGAAGAGGGAGGGAGGAAGGAAAGAAGGAAGGAAAGAAGGAAGAGGGAGGGAGGAAGGAAGGAAAGAAGAAGGAGAAAGGGAAGGAAGGAAGGAAAGAAGGGAGGGAGAGAAAGAGGAAAAAGCAGGAAAAGGAAAGATGGATGGATGGAAGGGAGGGAGGAAGAGAGAGAAGAAGGAAGGAAGGAAAGAAGGAAGGAAGGAAAGAAGGGAGGGAGAGAAGAAAAAGTAGGAAAAGGAAAGATGGATAGATGGAAGGGGGAGGGAGGGAAGAAGGAAGGAAGAAAGAGGGAGGGAGGGAGGAAAGAAGGAAGGAAAGAAGAAAGGAAGAGGGAGGGAGGGAGGAAGAAAGGGGAAAGGGAAGGGAAGGAGGAAGGAAAGAAGAGAGGGTGGGAGAGAGGAAAATGTAGGAAAAGGAAAGATGGATGGATGGAAGGGAGGGAGGGAGGGAAGAAGGAAGGAAGGAAGGAAGAAGGAAAGAAAGAAGGAAGGAAGGAAAAGGAAGTTAAGGAGAAAAGAAAGCCATACAGAGAGAAGGGGGAAAGGAAGTATAATTGCCTAAATGTGCACAATGCGTTTTAATCTTGTCTGTTGGTTTCCTGACTACCATGTTGGACAGATCTACAGCCTGCCAGTTGACACAAAATCTCCTCTGTTTTTGGTGGAACCTCCTTTTTCAAAACAAAGATTGAGCGCCCAGCTTTTCCCACCGTGGGACCCAGGTTCCAAACCTGCCACCTAAGGGAACCTTCCTCCAAAAACAAGGGAGTGAATTTAAAGAAAGAAACGCCACTCGGATTTCTTTCTCCTTGGAAGCCGTTCTGTCCTTGAGAAGGTACAGGGATAAGGCAGCCCGTCTTTTCACCCTTCATGCATTTTACTTTTTAAGGAGATAATAATAATAACAACAACAACAACAACAACAACAACAACAACAACAACAATAATAATAATAATAATAATAATAATAATAATAATAATAATAATAATAATAATAATAATAATAAATTATTGGTGGGAAAACGAGGGTGATTTTCAAGGACGCACAAAACAGCTCCCTGAGCCCCGAATCAGGCAAATGGATTCCGTGGCAAAGATCCCATTTTCTCCTTGTCAACCTATTTTCTGAAAGGCCACTTAAGATGTGACTTGTTATAAAAATAGGCAGGTCGTCCTCGACTTACAACCATTAGGAACACGGTTGTAAAGCGAGTCTGGCCTCCCCTTTGGCTTTGCAAAAGAGGATCGCATGACCCCGGGACACTGCAACCGTCAGCCGAGCTCCACTTGGGAGAGTCTATATCTGAGGAGCCTTTGTCTGTGGAGTTGAAGACCCTCAATTAGAATTAGAAGACTAATTAATTAGAAGGCCCTCAATTAGATTAGAAGACCCTCAATTTCGGATTAGAAGACCCTCAATTTCGGATTAGAAGACCCTTAATTTCGGAAGGATGGGGGTGGGGGGTGTCCCGCTTTACCGTCGGCCATCTTCTGCAAGTCTTTGAAGATCCTCAAGTGATGAGCGAGGTCGGTGGCCAGGATGATGTCCCTCATCAAATCCAGCATCCTTTGGTAATCCTGTGGGATCAAGCGGTCCCTGCTTTACCATCCTTCACAACTGGTTAGTCATGAGAGGCTGCTCTGTGGCCTGAAGGAGGACACCTGCCTTGAAGGCCTCTCAAGAGGTCCCAGGTAGGACTCCGAAACTCCATCCACAGCTTGGAGAAGACCGGGGGGATAGTTTGGGGAAACAATTGGGTCTTCGGTGTCCAAAGATCTCCAGCCTATTTGAAAGCTGGGTGTGAACGAAGTGCAGTGTTTCTCAGCCTTCACAACTTTAAGATATGGGGACTTCAACTCCCAGAATTCCCCAACCACATGTATGGATTTTAACTCCCATAACTCCCCATCTACCAGAGCTGGACTTCAACTCCCAGAATTCTCCAGTCAGCACAGAAGCACTTCAACTCCCAGAATTCCTGAGCCAGCATGGGTGAACTTCAACTCCCAGAGTTCCCCAAACACATGTATGGATTTCAACTCTCATAACTTCCCATCTACCAGAGCTGGACTTCAACTCCCAGAATCCCCCAGTTCACCAGAGCTGAACTTCAACTCCCAGAATTCCTGAGCCAGCATGGGTGAACTTCAACTCCCAGAGTTCCCCAAACACATGTATGGATTTCAACTCCCAGAATCCCCCATTCACCAGAGCTGGACTTCAACTCCCAGAATCCCCCAGTTCACCAGAGCTGAACTTCAACTCCCAGAATTCCTGAGCCAGCATGGGTGTACTTTAACCCCAGAGTTCCCCAACCACATGTATGGATTTCAACTCCAGAATCCCCCATTCTCCAGAACTGGACTTCAACTCCAAGAACCCCCCCCAGTTAGCATATCCCAGGGCCACCTGGGAAGGGGGACAAGTGCCAAAGAAGTCAAGATCGTATCTATCCCCTGTGCCATAAAAAACCCCTGCTCCCTTTTTAAAAGCCCCCTCCCCAATTTCTCCCTCCCACGGATGAGGCTCGGCCTGCCCAGGAAGCCAACCTTGCGAGAGAAATGATCGAAGATGTTGCAGCCCTGGGTGTTCAGGATGGCGATGGCTTGAGCGAAATGGTGTCGCTGAGACAAACAAAACACAACGGCAGAGATGTCAACGAATTTAGTCATAATTGCGCTCCTAAATCAGTCGTTTTGTGTAAGTGCGTATCGGGTTGTGCAGTGGGACACAGGTAGATCTCGCCTCACAACCAATTCTTGAGCAGCCTTTTGAGGTTACAAGAATGCTAAGAAAAAAGTGGCTTATAAGCTGTCCTCACACTTACAGCCGTCGCAGAATTCCCCCAGGGTCACAGGATCAAAATTTGAGGATTGGCATGTATCTGGGACCATTGCACGAATCACCGTTTACGACAAGGAAGGTCAAGGAAGGTGGGGAAGCCGGATTCACTTAACAACCGTGTGACTTGTTTAACGACGTTGGTGGTTCACTTCACAACAGTGGCCAAAAACAGTGGCTCTTCCATCCCAAGGACCGGCCCACAGATTTCCACTGCTCTCCTCTCCTCCGCCTTCTGAGCATCCTCCCATCAGGCACCAGACCCAGCTGTTCCTCCTCCTCCTCATCAGCCACCTCCAGACCTGGGGGCTGTTGACTCTCCATCTGAGGGCTGACGGACGGCCCAGGCTCTGCCTCGGTTTCCCTCTCTGTGCCAGCTCCATTCCCTCTTCCCCCTCGGAGCTCCTAGGTTGCCTTGATGCTGAGCCTGACTCCCACACCTCCTCCTCCTCCTCCTCTGAGTCGGATGCTGGAAGGGCCGGCGA
>CM075962.1:2550161-2616485 GCA_038048745.1 Coluber constrictor foxii | reverse complement strand
GGACTCTTTGGTGCTCTCTGAGCGTCCTTGTTTTCTTGCAAACATTTCATTACCCAACTAGGTAACGTCATCAGTATTACAAGGGAATGGGGTTTGGGGAGAGAAGGGGGAGGACTGAGGGATCCTTGGTACTCTCTTAGCTGGGTGGTTTTCTAGCAGACGTCTCCTGACCCGACTAGGTAATATCATCAGGGCCAAAAGGGAGTGGGGTTTGCAGGAAGGAGGAGGAAGACTGTGGAGCTCTTGGTCCTCTCTGAACCCGATCATTTTCTTACAGACGTTTCATGACCCAGCTAGGTAACATCATCAGTGCAGCTTGGCCCTTTCCAGCCCTATGATTCTGATTATTAGATATTATTCTACTCTAGCGCTGATGATGTTACCTAGTAAGGTCACGAGACGTCTGTAAGAAAACGATCAGAGAGCACCAAGGACCCCATAGTTCAATCCTGAGCTACAAATATTCTCCCGTATTAGCAAGATAAACTCACAATCTTGTAGACGCTGAGCCAGGGGTGGGGCTGCTGGGGGTTTGCAGGGATTCAGGAGACCCTCTAGTAAGATTCTGTGCAGTTCAGAGAACCCCCAAAACCCATTCTTGGCCCCACATGGCCTGTTTTGGATGTAGTACAGGGCGTGCGCAGAGGCTCGGGGAGGGTGAAAAACGGGTCTACTTCGGGAGGGCCTCCGGAGCCTGGGAGGCCTTTTTCACCCTCCCAGAGGCTCAAGGAAAGTCTCCGGAGCCCAGGAAGGGCAAAAACACGCCCCCCTTCACCCCATTGGTGCAAGAGGCTGGACTAGGCCACGCCCACCATGGCCACGCCCACGCCCACCCAGCAACTGGGCAGAGAACCCCTTGCTAAAAAAATGTATTTTTTTTGAAAGAAAGTTTTATTTTTAAATTAAAATAAAAACAGCTTAAAATATCATCCTACAAACTATTATAGACAGCATCTCAATTGGTTGAAATCATTTCGTGCTTACAATTTTCCAAATCTCATCATATGACAAATATTCTTTCCTCTAACAGAAAACAAGTATTTAAACATTTTATCCAAATTTCATTTCATGTATAATATCCCATCTCCGTGCTTTATTGTCTATCCATTGATAAAATAGCTCCCATATCAAATAATAGTGTTTCTCTCCTGTTCTCTTATTTCAAATGTCAGTCTACTCATTTCAGCCCAGTCCAACATTTTCTTAATAATTTCTTCATCAGTCATTATCTTCTCTCCTTTCCAATTTTTTTTTTGCAAATACAATTCTAGCCGCTGTTAAAATATTCACTATTAAGTATTGTAATTCTTTATTAAATTCTTAAATTCTTAATTAAAAGATGTTTTACAGGTGGCATCTACCCCCGACGAGGATAGCTAGAATGTTCAAGAATAAATTGGAGAAATGTTGGAAGCGTCATCAAACTCCAGGATCTTATATGTGGTGGACATGCGTGGAAGCAAAGAGATTTTGGACTAAGATACATACGTGGCTAGAAAAAATGACAAAAAGACTTATTGACTTTAAACCAGAGCCACCCCTGCGCTGAGCTGAATGGGAGGTAATCCAGGTGAGTAAACCAACATGGGAAATCCTACCTGTGCTTCCTTGGGCTCATAGAAGAGGGGACTGCCTTACCTCTCCGGGGCAGCCAGATTGAGGGGAAGTGAAGAAAGTCCGTTGGCCGTCAGGTGAAGAGCTTTCAGACGTGGTAAACTTCCCAGAGTCTGCACATCCTCAGGAGACAAGTTGTTGTAGGAGAGATCCAAGATCTGAGGAAGAAGCAAAACGTCTGGGGTGGGTCCTTATTTCCCCTTTAAACCATTATTAGTTGGAGAGTGGGAAAGAAAGGCAAGGCACCCACTTCAGAGGAAGCGTGGAAGGTTTATTAGTTAAGGCTTCAGGCTAGAAACCAGGAGATGGTGAGTTCTAGTCCCATTTTAGGCGCCCAATGTGTCTGATTAGGCATGAAAGCTGGCTGGGTGACTTCGGCTAGTTACTAGGAGATGGTGAGTTCTAGTGCCATATTAGCAATGAAAGCCAGCTTGGAGACTTTGGCCAACCACTCTCTCTCTCTCCTCAGCCCAACCCACCTCACAGGGTTGTTGTTATGGGGAAAATAGGAGGAGGAAGTAATGCTTGCTGCCTTCAGTTATTTGTAAATAAGGGTGGGACGAATGAATGAATGAATCAATCAATCAATCAATCTGCCTGTCTGTCTGTCCACCCATCCACCCATCCATCCATCCATCTATCTACCATCTATATTAGTTATCTACCATCTATCATCTATATCTATCATCTAACTATATCTATATCATCTATATCTATCCATCTATCTATCTATCTATCATCTATATCTATCTATCTATCATCTATCTATCACATATCTATCACATCTCTATCATCTATCATCTATCATCTATCATCTATCATCTATCATCTATCATCTATCATCTATCATCTATCATCTATCATCTATCTATCTATCTATCTATCTATCTATCTATCTATCTATCTATCTATCATCTATCTATCTATCAATCACTTATCATCTATCATCTACATCTATCTATCTATCTATCTATCTATCTATCTACCATCTACCATCTATCATCTACATCTATCTATCTATCTATCTATCTATCTATCTATCTATCTATCATCTATCTATCTATCTATCAATCACTTATCATCTATCATCTACATCTATCTATCATCTATCTATAATCTATATCTATCTATCTATCTATCTATCTATCTATCTATCTATCTATCTATCTATCTATCTATCTATCTATCTATCTATCTATCATCATCTATCTATCACCTATCACCTATCATCTATATCTATCTATCTATCTATCTATCTATCTATCTATCTATCTATCTATCTATCTATCTATCTATCTATCTATCTATCATCTATCTATCTATCAATCACTTATCATCTATCATCTACATCTATCTATCTATCTATCTATCTATCTATCTATCTATCTATCTATCTATCTATCTATCTATCATCTATCTATCTATCTATCAACTGTAACCTGCAATTTAGCAGCAGAAGTGCCTGGGGCTGATGACGGCTTCCCAAACTGACTTTACACACAATATATAGAACATGTGAAACTGGCTTTTAAATTGGAAAAAAATTAACCGTGTCCTGCCCGATTCCCAGCAGGGATTCATACAACTTTCACTTTTGCCCTTCCAACTTACTTCCAAGTGAGGAAAATCCCCAATCCTGATTTTAAGATGCCTTAGACCGTTCAGAGAAAGTTCCAGCTCCCGAAGGCCAGGAAAGTTACGAAAAGTTTCTAGATGAAATGTTAAAATAGAGACACGTTTAAAAAACCGGCCGTCTGAAATAGACTGTTGTTTTGGCCCAAGGATCCAGCAGCCAAGGATAAAACATTCGGTGGTATTTTAACCACCGCTAATAAAAGATCTCCCTGATATTGCCAAAAATAAAATTTAAAAACTGCATATATGCATTTTTTATTCTGGCATAAAAGACGCCACCTGGTTACAGCTATTCCTCGTCTCACAAATGTTCATTTAGAGACCAAAGTTACAATAGCACCGGAAAAAGTGACTTACAACCTGTCCTCGTATTTATGACCATCGTAGCATCCCCATGGCCACGTGATTGAAAATTGGGCGCTAAAGTGACCATCACGTATTGGTGAGGTTTCCAGCATCCTGCTGGCTTCTATCAAATAAAGTCAAGAGATTCCCTTAATGACAGGTCCGTTGCCTCAATTTGATCACATGACGGTGGGGATACTGAGATGGTCGCCACGGGTGAGGACCGGTCATAAATCCCCTTTTCTAGTGTGCCATTGTCTATGGAGATTCCCCATCATCCAGGCCATGGTTATCCCAAAGGTGCTTTTTCAAAAGGCAACTGGACTTTTGTTATTTGTTGAAGAGGTTTCGCTTCTCGTCCGAGAAGCTTCTTCAGTTTCTAAGTGAATGGCGGAAGAACGGAAGGATTTATACTCCTTGCAGTCCTCTGGTTGTTAGTCCTCTCTCTGAGAGTCCTTGAGGCCCCTTGGAGGTTTGTCTGTGTCCTCAGAGTCACCTGAGTGGTGTAAATGGGGGCGGAGCCTTCTTGGAACTGCCGAAAGGAGTGTTGTTATGGACTGGAGACAGGTGAAGCAAAACATTTTCAAGGAAAAACAACATCCAGTTGCCTTTTGTTAAGTATGTGACAGCTGCCCAGCGTCCAAATTTTGATCACGTGATCGTGGGGATGCTGCAATAGTAACTAGGGTGAAAACTGGTTGCAAGTCATATTTTACCTTCCATTGAGGACCTGTCTACTGCGGGAATCAAAAGGAGGGCTGGAAAAATATCTACAGACCCCTCGCATCCTGGACATCAACCATTTCAACTCCTACCCTCAAAACGAGGCTCTAGAGCACTGCACACCAGAACAACGAGACACAAGGACAGTTTTTTCCCCAACGCCATCACTCTGCTCAACAAATAATTCCCTCAACACTGTCAAACTATTCACTAAGTCTGCACGACTATTAATCTTCTCATCCATTCCTTCTTATTACCTATCTCCTTCTCTACTTACGATTATAACTTTGTTGCTTGTATCATTACGATTTACATTGTTTTACATAGTTTCTTAGTCTGATTTTTGTTGATTGCTTACTTAGTATCCTATGGCTATCACTAAGTGTCGTATCTTATGATTCATGATGAATGTATTTATGGTGACTGTGATCATGATTTATCACTTATAGTTTTTATGTACACTGAGAGCTTATGCACCGAAGACAAATTCCTTGTCTGTCCGATCACACTTGGCCAATAAAAAATTCTATTATTCTGTTCTGTTCTGCTCTGCTCTGTTCCGTTCTGTTCTGTTCTGTTCTCAATGGCATTGTAACTTCGAACGATCACTGAACGAACATTTGCCCCCAAGCAGGGGAGAAGGGCAGCACGATAAATAAATAATTATTTGACTATCATTAAGTGTTGTACCTTATGATTCTGGATGAATGTATCTTTTCTTTTATGTACACTGAGAGCATATGCACCATGATAAATTCCTTGTGTGTCCAATCACCCTTGGCCAATAAAGAATTCTATTCTATTCTATTCTATTCTATTCTATTCTATTCTATTCTATTCTATTCTATTCTATTCTTATTCTATTCTATTCTATTCTATTCTCTCTTCTCTTCTCTTCCCTTTTCTATTCTGTTCTATTCTATTTTCTATTTTATTCTATTTTCTATTCTATTCTATTCTCTGTTCTATTCTATTCTATTTTCTATTTTATTCTATTTTCTATTCTATTCTATTCTATTCTATTCTATTCTATTCTATTCTATTCTATTCTATTCTATTCTATTCTATTCTATTCTATTCTATTCTATTCTCTTTTCTCTTCTCTTCCCTTTTCTATTCTGTTCTATTCTATTTTCTATTTTCTTCTATTTTCTATTCTATTCTATTCTCTGTTCTATTCTGTTCTATTCTAGTCTATTTTCTATTCTATTCTATTCTATTCTATTCTATTCTATTCTATTCTATTCTATTCTATTCTATTCTATTCTATTCTATTCTATTCTATTCCATTCCATTCCATTCCATTCCATTCCATTCCATTCCATTCCATTCCATTCCATAACGTAAAAACATAAATAAACCTGAGCACCACCTGTAGTCAGACTGGACCAACCAGACATGACCCATCCAAACCACCCCGAAAATTACGAGGGTGGTTTCCTTACCTAAAGTCAGCAGATTTTCGGTGGCGTTGATATAAGCGACAGAATCAAACTGCATGAAATCGCTCTCCCTTGCCTGTCGAAACAGGAGAGCAACAACTCGGTATCTTCCCTTCGAAGGGTCTCTTCCTGACCAGCTGACCCACAAGAGGTGGCCCAACACCCCACCCTTTGACAGAATCCCTTTGAGCTACAGCTAGTCCTCGACTTACAACCCCAATTCAGCCTGAGATTTCTGCTGCTGAGCGAGGGAGGGGTTGAGTGAGTTTTGCCCCACGTTACGACCATTCCTGCCTGCCACATTTGTTAAGCGAATCACTGTGGCTGTGATGCTAATAAGACGGTCGTTAAGTGGATCTTGGCCTTCCCCCGTTGGCTCAGCTAGGCAAAAGGTCGCCGAAGGGGACACTGCAGCCGTCATAAGTGCGAGTCAGTTGCCAAGCGTCTCAATCTTGACCACATGACCAAATGGGGATGCTGCAACGGCCGTAGGGCGTGCCAAGCGGTCATAAACAAGTCCCTTTTTTTAGCGCCTGCAAAAATATATGAGTAGACCGATGCCTGCAAAAATACGAGCCTTGGTGGCGCAGCAGTTTAAAGTGGTGTTAAAGTGACACCAGCTGTCTGCAATTACTTCGAGTTCGAATCTCACCAGGCTCAGGGTTGACTCAGCCTTCCATCCTTTCAAGGTAGGTAAAATGAGGACCCGGATTGTGGGGGCAATAAGCTGACTTTGTATAAAAAAGAACACCGCTTAGGGGAGCACAAAAGCCCTACTAAGCAGGTATATACAAAAGTAGGAAGGCTGTTGCTTAACGCATTGTAAGCCGCCCTGAGTCTCCAGAGAAGGGCGGCATATAAATTAAATTTTTTTAAAAAATACATGAGATCAGTGCCTGCAAAAAAATAAATGGGTAGACCGGTACAGCTCTGCAAGCAGTTAAAAGCCTGGTAGACCAGTACCTCTGCTAAATCCTAAATAATTGTCACATGGCCATCAAGCCACCCCCACAAAATAATCCATGCCCACAGAACCGGTAGTAAAAAATTTTAGAACCCACCCCTGCCCAGGGCCTTCTGTACACCAACACTTGGGGGACCCACCCAGCCCCTCCCCTTGAAGCAAAGGGATGTTGCAGGTTCGAATCCCTACTCACCAAGGCGAAATTCTGGTGGCTGATATTCACGGAGCACAAATCCGAAGGTGTCCGCACGTGGTGGAGCTTAATCTGGAAATCACAAGCCAGAGAAAGGGGGGACGTTCAGCCAAGCCGAAAAAAAAAGGGAAAGTCAAGTCCCTACTGGCCAAAGACCCATTTCCTGTGCATTGACGGTACAAGGATACGCTGTAAAGTGGGTCTGTCTGTGTGTGTGTGGGAGTGTGTGGGGCAGTATTTCAATAGGGTCTGTGTGAGCTGATTGAAGGACAGGATAAAGGGAATATGCTGAGGCCCTACGAAGATTGTGGAGCCGAGCGGCTAGGATGAATAAAGGATCTGGAGGCTAAACCAGAATAACAGAGTCGAAAGGGACCTTGGAGGTCTTCTAGTCCAACCCTTTGCTCAAACAGGAGAACCGGTCCTATTTCAGACGGATGGTTGTCCAATCTCTTCTTAAAAACTTCCAGTGTTGGAGCATTCATTCACAACTTCTAGAGGCAAATTGTTCTACTGGTTAATTGTGCTAACAGTCAGGAAATTTCTCCTTAGTTCCAAGTTGCTTTCCTCCTTTTTTTTTCCTATTTTTTTTTTTAATTGAAAAGTTGTAATAAGTTTTGCAAGTTGTTGTGGCCCCGTCCTCTGAGCCTATCCCATTGGAGGAAGGAAGCTCTGAGCAGGAGGAAGAGGAGCCAGCCAGATCTCCCAGCCACCCCCCCCTCTGGCACCGTCTCAGGTGCCAGGTGAAAGAGAGCAAAGTAGTGGGGAAACAGGTGTCTCAGATGAGAGTGAGGGAGAGACGTCATTCCTGGACGCACGGCAAAGAAGGCGAGATAAGCGCTTGCAGCAGCTGAGGAGACGTATGAGGGAATAGACCTGAGTCACTGGACTTGAGTCACAGGACCAATGAGTCACTGGACCACACCCAGAGACTATATAAGACAGGGTGGTGGTAAATGATCTCTGTGACGAACAAAAACTCAATCGGGTAGTCATTGGAGCTAAAAGCTGAAGCTGAGCAGAGACTTTGCTGAATATTTGTTGTGATTTTCTTTCTGTGTACTATTAAAGCCCTTGGCAGACGGTGTGCATATCGCTGCCAAGTTAGAGATAAGAACTGTGGTGTGTACCAAGTGCTTCTTTAACCCTCGACTGGCTGTGTTTTTGTAGGTGTATGTAGAGAGGGACAGATCACAAGTGTTTCCCCATCCCACCTCCCTCCTCCTCCCCACCCTACTTCCCAGAGCAAAATACAGGGTATAGCATTTAACAATCATAATCTAACATATGCTAACTAACTATAGCCTCCTATCTCCCTCTTGTACTTTAACTCCCCTTTTACATAACTAAGTTTAGATACTTTTGTAACATCTCTTTGTTCATTCGTAAGCTGTTTGAAGCTTTTTAGTCCTATATTTGCTTTGAATCCATCTTCTCCATTCCAACATGTATTTCTCATTTGAGTGGTCCTTCAAGTATGCTGAAATTTTAGCCATTTCTGCTGAGTTTGCTACTTTTAGTGTCCATTCTTGAATAGTAGGCAAATCTTCCTTCTTCCAGCACTGCACCACCAAGAGTCTTGCTGCAGTTATTAAATTCAAAATCAAATTAGTCTCTATAACCGTACAATCTGTAATTATACCCAGCAAAAACAACTGTGGAGTAAACTTTTATCTTCTTTTTAAGAATATTTTGAATAATCCACCATATTTTTATCCAAAATGCTTTGACTTTTTTACAAGTCCACCATACACGAAAATAGGTAGCATCATCACAATCACATCTCCAACACTTAGATTGCAAGTTTTGATACGGGTGGCTTCCCTCCTTGATTAGTTTCCATCCATTGCTTCTTGTCCTGCCTTCTGGTGCTTTGGAGAATAATTTGACCCCCTCTTCTTTGGGGCAGCCCCTCAAATATTAGAAGACTGTTATCATGTCACTCCTGGTCCTTCTTTTCATCAAACTAGACCTCCCCAATTCCAGCATTTATGTGTTTTAGCCTCTGCCCCCACGAATCCTCTTTGTTGCTCATCTCTGCACTCACTCCACATCTTTTTTTGCATCGTGGTGACCAAAACTGGATGCCGTATTCCAAGTGCGGCCTTACCAAGGCCTTATAAAGTGGGATTAACCCTTCAGGTGACCTGGATTCAGAGGATGAATGGCTGAGGGAACTGGGCATGTCTAGTCCAGGCTCTCCAAATTTGTGGACTTCAACTCCCAGAATTGCCCAGCTGACATTGGGAATTCCGACTGCGATTGTACAGCGAATCTGGCTTCCCCACTGACCTGGCTTGTCAGAAGGTCGCCAGAGGAGAAATCACGTGACGGTTATGCGACCGTCATAAATAGGAGTCGATTGCCAAGCGTCTGAATTTTGATCACGTGACCCTGGGGGATGCTGCAAGGGCCGTAAGTGTGAAAAACGGTCATCAGTCACTTTTTTTAGTGCTATTGTCCCAAAGGGGCTTTTCAAAAAGGCTTGTTTAGGTTTTTTTTCCCCCTTGAAAACGTTTCACTTCTCATCCAAGAAGCTTCTTCAGTTCTGACTGAATGGGTGGGGGGATGAGAATCTCTCAATTTGACTTTCAGTGCAGCTGTAACTTTGAAGGTCATTAAACGAATGGCTGCAAGTGGAGGATACTTGTATAATCTCCTTAGCTGACTTCTGCTCCGTTCTCAAGGCCTTTCCCGTGAGGCTCCTTGGAGGTCCTTCCAAGATCTTAAGACACCTAGTGTTGGGGAGCTGGAAGGAACCCTGAGGGTCATCTAGTCCAACCCTCTGCAACGGGCAAGGAGAACCAAGCAACACATCTAAGACCACACTCACCAGCTGAGCCGCATTGAGGACTTTCTCTGGCCTGGGGCACTGGGCTTTCCGCAAACACTCTTGCCAGCTCTGCTGGGCAACTCTCGTGCCAAACAGCAATTCGACCTTGGTTTTCTCCACATTATGACGAGCCACCTGCCAGTGACCGGCTCCTGGAGTGACAGGTGCAGAAAGAAAAACCAGGTGCACCCAGTTAGGAGAACTCAACTAAGACGAACTTTAAGATGTACTGGTTAAACCAGTACGTGGTAAATTCTACCTTAGGCGTGAAAGTTGACTGGTTGACTTGGACCAATCACTAGGAGATGGTGAGTTCTAGTCCCACTTTAGGCATGAAAAACGATTGGGTGACTTTGGCTAATCACTAGGAGATGATGAGTTCTAGACCCGCTTAGGTATGAAAGACGATTGGGTGACTTTGGGCCAATCAGCAGGAGACGGTGAGTTCTAGTCCCGCCTTAGCCATGAAAGACAATTGGGTGGCTTTGGGTCAATCAGCAGGAGACGGTGAGTTCTAATCCCGCCTTAGGCATGAAAGATGATTAGGTGACTTTGGGCCAATCAGCAGGAGACGGTGAGTTCTAGTCCCGCCTTAGCCATGAAAAATGATTGGGTGGCTTTGGGTCAATCACCAGGAGACGGTGAGTTCTAGTCCCGCCTTAGGCATGAAAGATGATTAGGTGACTTTGGGCCAATCAGCAGGAGACGGTGAGTTCTAGTCCCGCCTTAGCCATGAAAGACGATTGGGTGGCTTTGGGTCAATCACCAGGAGACGGTGAGTTCTAGTCCCGCCTTAGGCATGAAAGATGATGAGGTGACTTTGGGCCAATCAGCAGGAGACGGTGAGTTCTAATCCCGCCTTAGCCATGAAAGACGATTGGGTGGCTTTGGGTCAATCACCAGAAGACGGTGAGTTCTAGTCCTGCCTTAGGCATGAAAGATGATTAGGTGACTTTGGGCCAACCAGCAGGAGACGGTGAGTTCTAGTCCCGCCTTAGCATGAAAGACGATTGGGTGGCTTTGGGTCAATCACCAGGAGACGGTGAGTTCTAGTCCTGGCTTAGGCATAAAAGCTCCCACAGCTTTTATGTGGGACCCCACAGTTGAACCCTGAGCTACAGATCTTCTCTTCTACGGGAATCTTTTCCCGTAGGGTTTCGGCAAAGGGAGCAGAGGAGACATTCACACAATACATTTGCAAACTGCATATCCAGACACATTACCTTCTTCGCTTCGAGGCTGCAAAAGGCTTTTCGCTGGAAAGCAGTTGGTTGGGTAACACTGCCCATCATCCATCTTATACAAGGCCGCCATGCTCTTCCTTCAGCCCTTAAGGCAAAGCCAAAATGTTAATTAACACCTTCCCAGCTTTTGAAATCTCCCTCAATAACGTCCTGGAGGAAGGAAGTTCATCTGCATAATCTTGAGGCATAAAATGACTTCCTGGTTCCTAGAGAAATAAAACAAAAGTTTTATTTTGTTAAAATAAAACAAAAGTTAAAATAAAACAAAATATTTGTTAAACTTTTGTTAAAATAAAACAAAAGTTAAAATAAAACAAAAATAAAGCAAAAGTTGCTCGAAATGATGGTTCCCCGCAAGCGAATTGAACCGCAACGGAGGCAACTGTCTCTGAACTCAGTTTGTTGGTCTGTTTGGAGCGCATGGTTAGTTCAGGGTTTAGTTATGTCATAGAAATCCTGAATATTGGCATAACTGAGTAAACGCTTCAGTTCTCAGGTAGTCCTCGATTTACAACCACAATGGAGCCCCAAATGTTTTGTTACTAAGCAAGACATTTGCTAAGTGAGTTTCGCCCCCTGGCTTCCCTCTTTGATTTGGATGGTCTGAAGGACGCCAAAAGGGAATCAGGTGAGCCCAGGAAGCTGCGACCGTCATAAAAATGAGTCAGTGGCCAAGCGTCTGAATTTTGATGACGTGACCGTGGGGAAATGCTGCAATGGTCGTAAGTGTGAAAAGTGGTCGTAAGTCACTTTCTTCAGTGCCTTTGTATCTTCGCAGGGTGACTAAACGTATTAAGTTCAGGACCATGCTGGCTGAGGGATTCTGGGACTTGAAGTCCACAAGTCTTAAAGTGGCCAAGTTGGACCCTCCTGCTTTGATTAACGCCTTTTGTTCTGGAGCTCAAGGGATTGTATATATTGCTCCACGCTCCAACTTTTCCCCATCACAACATCCCTATGAGGTAGGCTGGGTTGAGAGAGAACAATTACCCAGAAGCCCTTAGGGAGCTTCCGTGCCTGGCGGTGGGGCAGAATCTTAAGTCTGTCCCATGCTAGCTCAACCTCTTATTAAAATAATTTATTCCAGGCCAACGAAAGAAATTCCAGGAGGGAATCTGGGTACGGAGACAATTTGCAGGAGATTCAGAGATTGGACAATTGTGATCTGTCCCCCCCTACAGAGACCCACAAAAACACAGCCAGTCGAGGGTTAAGAAGCACTTGGCACACTCCACAGTTCTTATCTCAAACTTGGCAGCGATATGCACACCGTCTGCCAAGGGCTTTAATAATTCACAAAAGAAAATCACCTACGTAGCTTTGCCAAAATCCGTTCTTTTAGCTCCAAAGACTACTAGATTGCGTTTTTGTTCGTCACAGAGATCATGAATCACCCTCCTGTCTTATATAGGCTCTGGGTGTGGTCCAGTGACTCATTGATCCTGTGACTCCAGTCCAGTGACTCAGGTCTATTCCCTCATGCGTCTCCGCAGCTGCTGTAAGCGTTTATCTCACCTTCTTTGGTGTGCATCCAGGAATGACGTTTCTCCCTCACTCTCATCTGAGACACCTGTTTCCCCACTACTTGGCTGTCTTTCAGCTGGCACCTGAGACGGTGCCAGAGGGGGGGGGGCTGGGAGATCTGGCTGGCTCCTCTTCCTCCTGCTCAGAGCTTCCTTCCTCCGATGGGATAGGCTCAGAGGACGGGGCCACAACAAATTGTTTGTCTGAAATGGAACAGGTTAAATCCTGGCTGCAAGAGTTCATTTAGGGACCCTTCAAAGTTGTAATGGAAGAGAAAAAGTGACTCGTGACCGTTTTTCACACTTTTATGACCATGGCGACATCCCAGTGGACACACGATTTACACTTGGATGTTTGATAAGTAGTACCTATTTATGACGGCTGCAGTATCCTGGGGTCGTGTAATCCAGAGGTGGGTTTCAGCAGGTTCTGACCAGTTCTGGAGAACCGGTAGTGGAAATTTTGAGTAGTTTGGAGAACCGATAGTAAAAATTCTGGCTGGCCCCGCCCCCATCTATTCTCTGCCTCCCGAGTCCCAGCTGATCGGGAGGAAATGGGGATTTTACAGTATTCTTCCTCTGGAGTGGGGTGGGAATCAGGGGTGGGTTCTAATTTTTTTTACTACCGGTTCTGTGGGTGTGGCTTATTTTGTGGGCGTGGCTTGGTGGTGGTGGGGTAATGTGACTGGGTGGGCGTGGCCAACTTTTTTAAAAAAACTTTTAAAATCATTTTTTCTACAACCTTAAGAGGTTGCAGGAGAAAAAGTGCTTTCAGAAGCCTCTGAGAATCCCAGCTGAGTCGTGCGATGATCATCAGAGGCTTTTTAAAAAACTTTTAAAAGCATTTTTTCGGCCGAAGAGGTTGTAGAAAAAATGCTTTTAAAAGTAAAAAAAAAAAGCCTCTGATGAGGTGGGTGGGGTAAGCGAGTGGCGACCGGGCCGGGGACCGGTTTGGGGGCATGGACAGCCAATGTTATTACCGGTTCTCTGAATTACTACAAATTTTTACTACCAGTTCTTGCGAATTGGTGCGAATGGGAACAACCCACCACTAGTTGGAATGGAGATTTTACAGTATCCTTCCCCTGCCACGCCCACCAAGCCATGCCACGCCCACTAAGCCACACCCACAGAACCGGTAGTAAAAAAATTTGAAACCCACCACCAGTGTGACCCCCTTTTCGAACCTTTTGACAAGCAAAGTCAATGGGGAAGTCAGATTCGTTTAACAACCGTGTGACCGACCTATCCACTGCAGGGTTTCACTTAACAACCAAGGCAAGGAAGGTGGGGCAAAACTCACTTAACAAATCTCACAACCACGTGAATTTTGGCCTCCATTGTGAAAGGGTATATAGTGTTTCCTTCTTAAGCAGGGGGTAGGACTAGATGACCTCGAAGGTCCCTCCCAACTCTGCTATTTGTCCCAAAATAGCGGGGAGGAGGAGGGAAATAGCTGGTCTTTTGCAATCCTTGTTTTTTTCCAGGGGAGACACCCCCCCACCCCCCCATGTCACTGCTTAACAAAGCAGCCAGACCTCTGTGACATGGGCCAGAGAGACCCTTCTCAGCATGCCCTGCCAGGAAGAGACTACCACCTGCCCAGACCAGCAATGCGGGTGACACATGGCGATGTGAGGGTTCAAATCAATGTGAACCGTTGCTGCAACCTCCCGCTCCAATGCCAGCTCCCAGAGACCTCGTCACCCCCTTCACGGAGCTTCTCGCCTCCCTCACGGAGCTTGTCACCCACCTCACGGAGAGCAGCCAATGCCAGCTACAAAGTAAGCAGAGGGCCATACGAGTTCTCAGGTGTGGGGGTGCTATCCCGGTTCAAACCCTGGACTTAGAAATCCCTAGATTTTAAACCACTTTGGTCTATTGCTTCTGCTTCAAATCCATCAAAGAAGCTGGAATGAGAGAGAAAAAGGGATGGTAGCTGTTCCTTGAGGTCATCTAGTCCAACCCCCAACCCCTCGGGGGAGGAATCCAAAGGAAACCATCTCAGGGTATCATAATCCTGTGTTCCACTTTCTGGGCATCCCTCTGGAATGAACTGCCCCCTGGGATATGTACAATTCCCGACCTTTCGCCGGGCCCTTAAGACTGCTATTTCAACAGGTTGACCTGGCTTAATAAGAATCTGGGTGGGGTATTTTAAACTTGCGGGTTTTTAACTGAAGGGGCCGAATTTATTTAATGTGTTTTAAATTGGTTTTTAAATTTTGTATCTCATATTGTTTTATCATGGCTGTACACCGCCCTGAGTCCTTCGGGAGAAGGGCGGTATAAAAATCTAATAAATGAAAATGAAAATGAACAACTCTTAAGTAGCTTCAAGCTTCAAGGAGCCTGAGTAGCGTAGGGGGCTAATGCCTCCCACTAAAGGCAGCAATTAACATCCAGCTGCCTGTAATTCTGCAAGTTCAATCCTAGCCAGGCTCAAGGTTGACTCAGCCTTCCATCGTTTCTAAGGTGGGTAAATTGAGGACCCAGTTTGTGGAGGCAATAAGCTGACTTTGTATAAAATATACGAAAGAATGAAGGCTATTGCTTAACGCATTGTAAGCCGCTCTGAGTCTCCAGAGAAGGGCGGCATAGGAAGGAAGGAAGGAAGGAAGGAAGGAAGGAAAGAAAGAAAGAAAGAAAGAAAGAAAGTTCAGCTGCCTGCAATTACTGCAAGTTCGAATCTCGCCAGGGTCAAGGTTGACTCAGCCTTCCATCCTTTCTAAGGTAGGTCAATTGAGGACCCAGTTTGTGGGGGCAATAAGCTGATTTTGTATAAATATACAAAAGTATGAAGGCTATTGCTTAACGCATTGTAAGCCGCCCTGAGTCTCCGGAGAAGGGCGGCGAAGGAAGGAAGGAAGGAAGGAAGGAAGGAAGGAAGGAAGGAAGGAAGGAAGGAAAGAAAGAAAGAAAGAAAGAAAAGAAAGAACATTCAGCTGTCTGCAATTACTGTAAGTTCGAATCTCACCAGGTTCAAGGTTGACTCAGCCTTTCAGCCTTTCTAAGGTAGGTAAATGGAGGATCCAGTTTGTGTGGGCAATAAGCTGACTTTGTATAAAATATACAAAATTATGAAGGCTATTGCTTAATGCATTGTAAGCCGCCCTGAGTCTTCGGAGTAGGGTGGCATATAAATCTAATTAAAAAAAACAAACAAACAAACTCCTGAAGGCAGGACAAGAAACAGCGGATGGAAACTGATCAAGGAGAGAAGCAACCTGGAATTTAAGGAGGGATTTCCTAACAGTAAGGACGATTAACCAGTGGAACTGCTTGCCACCAGAAGTCGTGGGGGGCTTCATCGTTGGAGGTTTTTAAGAAGAGATCCAGACAGCCATTTGTCTGGAAAGGTATAAGGTCTCCTGCTTGGACAGGGGGCTGGACTAGAAGACCTCCAAGGTCCCTTCCAGCGCATTCTATTCCTCTTCTATTCCTCCTCCAGTAGGTGATGGGCGAGGACTACATAAACCATAATACACGGCCGCCCTGGTCGTGGTGGCAGGCCAGCTTGAGGGAGGAGATGGGGTTTGTAATACCACACTGGAATAAGCCCCAATTTATTGGGGAAAGACAACTGAATGAATGAATGAACGAGAGGAGGAAAAAAAAAACACAATTAAAACTTCTTATAAAGGGGGGGGGGAGAAGAATGAGCAAACCATAGAGCGTCGAGTCCTCCCGTGGCTAGAAAGCCTCCCGCGCTTTTTCTCTCCCCACCCTCCCCGTGCAGGAGGGGAGGACGGCGGCTCCGATTCTGGTTTCAGGCCTTTTCCACGGTCTTTCCCCTTTCCTCCCGATGCCCCCCGGTAGCCATGGCAACCCTTCCGCCGGGAACTCCACTTCCCAGGCTGCTCCGCGCGCGGGCGCGGCTTCCTATAGGGCGGCGCTTCGCCTTCCCGGCGTGCTTTGCGCCGGCCTCTCCCCCGCTCAGCCAATCGGCGGCGAACAGGTCGCGAAGGGGGAAAGGAGGAGCCAAGATGGCGGCGAAAGGCGGCGGCGGCGGCGGCGCGGGAGGCGGCGGCGGCGGAGCAAACAAGAACGGGATCCTGGACAAGGTAGCGGCCCTCGGCCGGGAGGCCCCTCGGCCTCTGGGGTTGTCGCGGGGCGAGAGAAGGCCCCTCCCGGGACGAGGCCGGGGTGAAGGCCTCCCCCCCCCATCTTCCCGCTTCGCCTCAGCAGCGTCTCCCCACTCTGAGTAGGCCGGCCTGGCTCTCCACGTCGCCCGGGGAGCCGCTCTGCCTCAGGAGAGAGAGAGGGAGGGAGGGAGGGAGGCCGAGCCCCGCTGGGATAGATAACCCAGCGCCTGTCAGAAACGCCAGGACTACAACTCCCAGAATCCTCAGCCGCCCCAGATGTGGGGGAGGGGGAGGCAGGGAGAGAAAGAGCTGCTCGTCGTTGATTGGCCAGCTGGGAATTCCTGAAGAGTCCGCAATTCACACGTCTTGACACCCCCCCCACCCAGCAACAGAGTTGGAAGGGGCCTTGGAGGTCATCTAGACCAACCCCCCTGCTCAGTATAAGGAAACTTATTCTAGGGATTCGAACCACCGAACTGCCGACCTTTCTTGAGCCACAAGCTGAGGGTCTTCGCCACTGAGCCTCCTAGGATCCTGCATAGAGAGCCTATTTCTTTCTACCTTAAATTTAGGATTTTAATTCTCCTGTCTGTCTGTCTATCTATCTGTTATTTGGCATTATCTGTCGTTATCTATCTACTATCTATGGTTATCTATCATCTATCATCTATCTTTATCATTATCTATCTATCATTATCTATGGTTATCTATCATCTATCTGTCTACTATCTACAGTTATCTATCATCTGTCTATCTATCATCTATCATTATCTATCTACTATCTATGATTATCTATCTATCTATCTATGGTTATCTATCATCTATCATCTATATGGTTATCATCTCTCTCTCTCTCTCTCTCTCTCTCTCTCTCTCTCTCTCTCTCTCTCTCTCTATCTATCTATCATCTGTCCCTATCTCATCTATCTATCTATCTATCTATCATCTATCTACTATCTCTCATCCATCTGTCTATGATTATCTATCATATATATCAGATAACCATAGATAGATAATATATGGTTATCTATCATATATATATAAAACGTATTTTTTATGTTATTTATTTATGTCTTTGTGGATTTTTTTTTATATTGATATTTGTGCTGGTAAGTACGGGGGGTCCTTGACTTGTGATGGTTCATTTAGCGACCGAAACGACAGCGACGCAGACCTGAAGTGACTTGCGATCGTCGGTCTCACTTAACGGCCGTTGCAGCATCCCCTCCCTCCCCCCCTTCTCGGTTGCGTGATCCAAAGTCAGATGCTTGCTGTGTATTTTATGACATTTTGCGGTGTCCTGGGGTCACGTCATGTGATCAAAATTTCGGGCGCTTGGCAACTGACTCGTCTTTATGATGGTTGCAGGTCACAGGATCCCCTTTTTGCGACCTTCTGACAAACACGGAAGCCAGATTCACTTAAGAACCATGTTACTAACTGGTATTATTTATGAACATTTGCAGTGTCCCGGGGTCACGTCATGCCATCAAAATTCTGGCCCTTGGCAACTGACTTGTCTTTATGATGGTTGCACTGTTCTGGGGATCATGTGATCCCCTTTTGTGATCGTTTGACAAGCAAAGTCAATGAGGAAGCCAGATTCTCTTAACAACCGTGTGACTAAATTGGCAAGTGCAGTGATCCACTTAACAGCCGTGGCAGAAAAGATCCTAAAACCGGGGGGGGGGGGGGGGGGGAGGAGGGGAATTCATTTAACAAGTGTCTCTCTTAGCAAGAGAAATTTGGGGCTTAAGTATGGCCATAAACGGAGGAATCCCTGTGTAATGTCTTTATTTATTAGTGTGGTATGTCAGTGACTGCATGACCGCTGCAGAGGCCATATGCTAAATAAAATAAAAACGACTCCACCAGACCAAGCTGGATTTGAACAGCATCCTAAGCACATACACACACACCCTCAACAATAGGTGGGGTGGGTTTTTGTGAACTAATCCCTGCATCGTATTGTGTACATCTTGACCCACGTTTGTTAACTTTGCCTTGTGAACACATTAGTGACCATATCTTTGGAATGCTCAGCTGGCTTTTCAGAGGGTGATGTTTTAATCCTTTTTTTCATACTACAGTTCCCAAGTATATAGGCATACCAATAAGTCCTCAACTTACAACCATTCGTTGAGTGACCATCTGAAGTTAGAAGGTCACTGAAAAAAAGTGACTTACGACTGTTTTTCACAGAATATTGCAGGATCCCTACGGTCAGAGACACTTGGCAACTGACTCACATTTATGATGGTTGCAGTGTCCCGGGGTCATACAATCCCTTTTTGTGACTTTCTGACAAGCAAACTCAAAGTAAAAACTATGTCGCTAATGTAACAACTATTGCAAGAAATGTTGTAAAACGGGGCAAAATTCACTAAATGAATGTTTCATTTGGCAACAGAAATTTTGGACTCTGTTGTGATCCTAGGTCGAGGACTACCCTTATTTAAAAATCTAAAGTACTGTGTGGAATCCTTAGTTTTTTTCTGTGTTTATTTATTCTTAAAGGAATTAAGTCCTCCTCCCTGTTTTCCCCCGGTCTCATTTTAATTTTACAGGCAGATTCTCTCACCCTGTGCAGCTTTCCTTAGATTGAAAACAAAAATAAAATCATTTTTCGCTTCTAGTCCTGTCCAGATGTCGGTGATTGGATCTTAAGAAACCGACTCTTCTTTGTTGTTTTAATTCTTAAGAGAAGGAAAGCTTTTTAAAGCAGCATTGACTTCACTGGTTTCTTTTCCTTCTTCTTCTTCTTTTTTAAATTAGATTTATATGCTGCCCTTCTCCGGAGACTCAGGGCGGCTTACAATGTGTTAAGTGTTAAGCTTCTGTGTTGAGAATAAAAACACAGAGTCTTGTCTGGATCTGAGCCTTTCAGCTCTTGCCTTAGAGGACATTCTGGTCCATAAAGCAAGTTTACTGCCCGATTTGACTTTTTTAAAAAAAGTTTAGAATTAAGTTGTTATCCCAGACCGTTGAGATTTTTTTAGATATGGCCGTTGGGTTTCAGAAAGGATGATGTGTCTTTCTTTGAAGCTAACCACAGGAAGTCAACCGATAGGAGGAAGAGGCGCCAAAATCTCTATATATCTACATATATACAGATATATCTCTATATATCTCAAAATATCTACGAGACCACCTTCTGCAACCGATAACCTCCCACCAACCAGTACGCTCCCACAGGGTAGGCCTTCTCAGGGTGCCATCACTAAAGCAATGCCGACTAGTGGTTCCCAGAGAAAGAGCCTTTTCTGTTGGGGCACCTACCCTTTGGAACAGGTTACCCCCAGGGATACGAATGATCCCAGATCTTCGTACTTTCCGTCGTGCAGTTAAGACCTTTCTTTTTCACCAAGCTGGTCTGGCATAAATCTTTTCTAATTTTTTAAATCTTATGCTGAAGTTTCTTTACTGTTGAGCCAAACTAGCTTAATTATTTATATTCATATGTATGTCATTTTAACTGTTCACCGCCCTGAGTCCTTCGGGAGAAGGGCGGTATAGAAATTGAATAAATAAATAAATAAATAAATAAAATGAGAAGTGAGGTGAGGTTACAGTTAGTTAACATTAATAAGAGTTAATTGATTGACTCCAGCAGGCTGTGTTCACATACAGGTTAGCGCTCGGCTTACGACCACAATTGAGCCTACAATTTCTGTCGCTAAGCAAAACTGTTCTTAAGTGAACTTTGCCCCATTTTACAACTTTTTTTTTAAAATTAGATTTATATGCTGCCCTTCTCCGGAGACTCAGGGCGGCTTACAATGTGCTAAGCAATAGCCTTCATACTTTTGTATATTTAGACAAAGTCAGCTTATTGCCCCCACAAACTGGATCCTAATTGACCTACCTTAGAAAGGATGGAAGGCTGAGTCCACCTTGGGCCTGGAGAGATTCGAACTTACAGTAATTGCAGACAGCTGGTGTTAATCACAATGCTTTTAGTCTGCTGAGCCACCAGGCCCCTTTCACAACCAGATCCAGGGTAGTGCTTGTCAAGACAAACAGCACTCTTCACACAACCTACCAAGCATAATTCAGTTGTTTTCATTCAATTTTGTGTGAATTCAACATGGGGCAGAAGTGAGGAAGCATTTGCCATCTCCTCCTCTTTTTCCTCCCTAAATTTGTATCTAACCTTTTCTGACTTGGTTTCTAAACTTTTTTTTGCCTCACAGTGGAAAATCGACGACAAACCCGTGAAAGTGGACAAATGGGACGGGTCAGCGGTGAAGAATTCTCTGGATGACTCTGCCAAAAAGGTAAAAAAAAGAAACTCTCCTCCCTTTTGGAATAGATGGACTCCTCCCCCCCAGTTCCGATGTCTTTCCTATTAATTCCCCCAAGCCTCCCTTGCTTGTTTTCGTGCTGGTCAGCTTGGAATATCTCTTATGATTCGGTAGTGTATGTGTGTTTCTCTGCGTTGCTTAAGGACCTTCAAGCTGTTGATCTGCCTCCCTGACAGCCCCCCCATCACAACAAGCAAACCCTACTCCCTTCTAACACTGATAATGTTACATAGTTGGGTTATGAAATGTCTGGAAGAACACAACCAACTTCCAAGTACACCTAAGGACCCCACAGTCCTCCCTCTCCTCCTCTTTCTCCTCCTCGTTCTCCTCTTCCTCCATTCCACAAATCCCATTCCCTTATAGCACTGAAGGTGTTACCTAGTTGGGTGATGAAACATCTGCGAAGCATAAACAGACAAGCTCATAGAGCGCCTAAGGACCTCATAATCATCCTCTTTCTCTTTCTCCTCCTCCTCCTCTCTGCACACCCCACTCCCTTCTACCACTGATGATGTTCCCCAGTTGGGTCACAAAACATCTACAAGAAAACCACCCAGCTCAGAGAGCACCAAGCCCCCCCTTCCCCCATTCCAACCCTGAGCCCCAAAGATTCTCTTCTTATGGGCGAACCCCTTCCTTCCCTTTGAGGCTGCAAGCCCTGGGCTGACGTGGGCCCTCCTTTCCCAACCAGGTCCTTTTGGAAAAGTATAAATATGTCGAGAACTTCTGCTTGATCGACGGGCGCCTTATCATCTGCACCATCTCCTGCCTCTTCGCCATCGTGGCTTTAATATGGGATTACCTTCACCCCTTTCCGGAATCGAAGCCGGTGCTTGCCGTCTGCGTGGTGTCATATCCTTTTTCCGCTGCTCCCCGTCTGAAAAGACAATTCCTCACTTTACATCCGTCACTGGTTGCTCAGCCCTGAGCTGAGTTTCCTGACTCAGTTTAGGAAACTTGCCAGGTTTAAGGAGAGCTGAGGTTATTACTTGGCACTAGCGATAACCTTTAGACTTATATACCGCTTCACAGTGTTTTTACAGCCCTCTCTAAGCGGTTTACAGAATCAGCCTCTTGCCTCCAACAATCTGGGTCCTCATTTGACCCACCTCGGAAGGACAGAAGGCTGAGTCAACCTTGAGCCTGGTGAGATTCGAACTGCCAAATTGCAGTCAGTCAGCAGAAGGAGCCTGCAGTACTGCATTCTAACCACTGCGCCACTGAAGCTCATCAGGAAGTCTGATGCTTCTGCCCATTCTGAGTGGAAAGAAAGCTGATTTATCTCATTTATGTCTTTATCCCAGAGTGTTCTCGCGGGCCGGAGTTGTACCTTCGGTCACTAAGCCAACGGTTGTAAGTCGAAAACTACCTGCATTCATTCTGACCACTACAGATGGGTGGCTTCCGTTCCTTCAGATTTTCCGTTTTGTTTTAACTGAATTTAATTTTGATTTATGCCCTGACCTAGCCCCCCGTCTTCTTAACCAACTCTGGGCGGCTCTTAATCCAAAATTAAAACAACTCATCCAATTCTATTCAAACTATAAACAGATGAAACAAAGACTTGGCACCGAGTTATCCTTCCGAGGTGCCGTTCTCTAATTTTATCTCAGAGCTTGGGGCAAAAACCAGCTCTTCACAGCTTCTCCAGGTGCATAGCATCTCTCTGATTTATGACGTCTCCTTTTCATGAAGTTGCATATCAAGTTGGAACTCAACGTTTTGCCCGAGATAGAGAAACTAAAGGTGAATTCTTCCAAGGGAATTTGGCTTCGGAACACGTCTTCTTGAAGCGAGGATGGGAAGCTATCTTTGGTTAAACTATGGCACCAACCACTCCTTCAAGGCACGGCCCCTGGTGCACCTGATCCCTCATTCAGAAATATATATTTAGGTACCAGTAGTCCTCGACTGAGCAACCGTTCATTTAGTGACCGTTTGAAGTTACAACAGCACTGTAAAAAGGAGTTACAGCGGGTCCTTGCAGTAGTAATTATTGGAGCATCCAGATGACAGACAGGTTAGGTGGGTGGGTGGGTGGAGGGAGGGAGGGATCAAAGGATCGATGGATGAATGGATGAGTGGATGGCTGGCTGGCTGGGTGGGTGGGTGGATGGATGGATGGATGGATGGAGAGATGGCTAGATGGATGGTTGGATGGATGATGGGTGAATGAATGGTTGGATGGAGGGCTGGTGGAGTGGGTGGATAGAGAGATGGATGGATGGATAGAGGGATGGATGGATGGATGGATGGATGGATGGATGGATGGATGGAACAGCTGCCTCTCGGAGTTTTGAGTGCTCTATCACTGGAGATCTTTGAGAAAAGGATGGACAGCCATTTGTCTGGGATGGTATAAGATCTCCTAGTTTGGACAGGGGTTGGACTAGATCACTAGAAGACCTCCGAGGTCCCTTAGGATTCTATGATTCTGGTCTCTTTCTTTAACCTGGCCCAACGTATTTCGTCATGATGGGAATTTTGACCATCTATACCTCATACAAGGAGAAGAGTATCTTCCTGGTAGCGCACAGGAAAGACCCCACAGGAATGGACCCAGACGACATCTGGCAGCTTTCCTCCAGTCTGAAAAGGTAAACCCCCAAAACCCCTCCTCTCTCTCCCAGGTCTCCCTAAAGTCTGCCTAGAAGGGAAAGGGTTACCCCGGGGTGGGGGGATGAAATCAGGCCAGTTCCCAAAAGCCCAGCCATTGGCCTTCCCCCGATGCAGAGACTTATGTTGAAGTTGTCCTCCACGGATCCAAGCGCAAAATAATTTGGATTGCAAACTCAGCAAAAGCGCTCCCACCTTTTCTTGAGCCACGGCTGACTGACCGGTCGTTAAGTGAGGAGTAGTTCTATCACCAGGAGGTCACCATTTAATTTAACTTAATTTAATCTTTTAATTCTTTATTCTTATTTTGTTTCGTTTAGTATTTATCTTGTTTTTGATTTTTATTTTATTTGGTATTTATTTTATTTGTTATGGTATTTTATATTTCATTTTATATTATTTTAATTTTAATTGTAATTGTTAATTTTATAGTTTATTCATTTTTTATTTCACCTAATTTTATATTGTTTACTTTATGTTATTATATATTTTGTGTTTTTATTTTATATCGTTCATTTTTTTAAATTTTACCTTACTGTTACCGTATTTTATATTTTGTATTTTTATTTTGTTTTATAGTTTATTCATTTTTTAAATTTTACCTTATTTTATGCTATGTTGTTTTCTGTTATTTTTAATTTTATTTTATAGTTTATTCATTTTTTATTTCACTTTATTTTATTTTATACTGTTTTATATTATTTATTCGTATTTTTAATTTTATTTTATATTACGTTGTTTTGTATTATATTGCTTTATGTCACATTGTTTTATAATTTATAGTTTGCTTCATTCCGTTGATTTTTGGAAAGGGCCCCCAATGTTACCAGTGGCCCCTCCTGTCTGATGGACCCCCCTCCCTTTTGGCAGGTTTGACGACAAATACAGCCTGAAGATGACATTCATCAGCGGCCGAAGCAAGCAGCAGAGAGAGGCGGAATTCACCCGATCCATCGCCAAATTCTTTGACGGCAATGGGACCTTAGTCATGGAGACCTTTGAACCCGAGGTCTCCAAGCTTCACGACAGCCTCATGACGGAAAAGAAGCTAAAATAGGCTGCCAGCCATCTTCCCGCTTAGATCATGCTGAGCTTTAAAAGTCAATAAAGCAATCAAAGCCAGAACGTACCACAACCTTGGTTTTGTCCTGAAACCCCCCCTCCTTTCTCTTCCTCCCTCCCTCGGTCCATCCCTCTTTTGGGCAAAAGAGGATTTTAATTTTGGGTCAGTTTTGCTTCCCTTTAGACCACGGATGTCCAGCCTTGACCACTTCTAAGACTGGTGGACTTCAACTCCCAGAATTCCCCAGCCACGGGGAATTCTGGAAGTTGGAAATCCCCCCCCCCCCCAAAGTCTTAAAAGTAGCCAAAGTCGACATCCCTGCTTTAAGATCAACGTCCTTGGGTGCCATCTGAGCTTGGTGATAATCCTTGCATTTTCTTTCATTACCAAACGAAAGCAACCTCACCCGTGTGCAGCATCCCCAACGCACTGCTGTCGTTCCCTAGTTGGGTCGTGAAACGTCCGCAAGAAAATCGCCAAGCTCTAGAGAGCACCAAGGACCCCCCACAGTTCAACCCTGAGCTACAAACATTGTAAGGCTTCGATTCGCAAAGCAATTTTAGAATGGGAAAAGTTGAGCCTATTTTTATTTTATTTTTTGGTTGTTGTTAAATTTTATTTTATTTTTAAATTCTGCGGGCATTGTCAAACAAAGGCTGAATCGGGATTTGATTTCGGCAGGGAATGACTGTTTTGTTAATTGTGATTTTCAATTATGTCTGTCGTTTAACCGATTTGTCAAGGTCCACTTTTCTTTTCTTTTCTTTGCTCTATTTTGGGGAGAGGGAATTTGATTTTGGAGGTTTGAAGATACTGGTGCTCCTCGACTTACGACCGCAATTGAGCCGAAAATTTCTTGTTGCTAAGTGAGACATTTGTTAAGTGAGCTCTGTCTCATGTTACAATCTTTCTTGCCACCGTTGTTAAGTGAATTGTTGCAGCTGTTAACTTCAGACGGTCAGTAAATGAACTGCTGTAAGTCGAGGACTGCCTGCAAAAGGAAAAACAGTTAACAATTTAAAAAATATTTTCCATCTCTGCTTTGTCTCTTTTTTGATGCATTTTATCCATGCAGTTAAAAAAAAAAAGAGGTGGAAAACTCTCTTTTGTTCCTTGCATAAACTGCCGTTTTCTAAAAATAGTGGGGTTTTTTTTTTCCCAATAAAAGACAAAAACTTAACATGACAATTGTGGAATTGTTCGTGAGTGTGATACACAAGTGTTATCTTTTTTTGGGTAGATTGCAATTCTAATCATTTCCACATGCACCCACACAGGGCTGATCTGAGACACTCGGTGAATATATAGGGATTTATAAGAAGTTTCATTCACAGCTTTGTTTTAAGCCCAAAGCTTTAATAAAAGCTATAAATTAATTATATAATCATAAATATTATAAGAATTTTTTTTTTAAAAAAAGAGAGAGCCACTTCTGTGTAGTGGCTAAGGCATCAGGTCAGAAACTGGGAAGCTAAGAATAGAATGGAATGGAATAGGAATAGGAATAGGAATAGGGTTATAATAGTTTTATTTATATACCACCCTTCTCCTGAAGGACTCGGGGCAGTGTACAGCCAATTTAAAAACATAAATATACAATATCATAGTTAAAATTAATTAAAATCATTAAATAGTTTGGCCAAATTCTAAAACCCCAAAATTTAAAACCCCAATTTAAAATCATTCAATTTGACAGCCCCGCCTGTCGGAACAGGAGGGTCTTAAGGGCACAGCGGAAGACCCGGAGGTCAGAGATTGTACGTATAAATTCTAATCCCGTCTTGGGCACAAAGGCAGCTGGGCGATTGAGCCAGCCAATTTATCTCAGCCCTAGAAAGGAGGCAATAGCAAATACTTCTGAAAAAGGTAGTCAAGAAAACTCCAGTCTCTGAAAATCAGACACTTCCTCAGCTGCTACCAGAGATTTTGTCCTCTGAACAGCCCAGGAGTTGCCTCTGGACACTGGATTTGATTTTCAAATGGTTTGAAGCTGCAACATTTGCTAATTAAAAGTAATAATAACAACCCCAGAAGTCTTGATCTTGTATTGATGTAAAGTTCCAGTAATAGAAAACTGGCTGTGAATCCCTTCCTCCTCCTTCCTTTCCCCCCTTCCCCTTCCCCTTCCCCTCCTTCCTTCCTTTCTCTTTTCTTTCTCCTTCCCCTTGTTTCCTTCCTTCCTTCCTTCCTCTCCTTTTCCCTCATACACCTTCCTTCCCTTTCCCTTTCCCCCCCCTTGTTTTCTCCCTCCCTTTCCCTTTGCCTCCTACTCCTTCCTTCCTTTCCCCTTCTTCCTGTCCTTTTTCCCTTTCCCTCCTTCCTTCCCTTCCTTTTCTTTCCTTTTCCCCTTCCTTGTTTCCTTCCTCCCTGTCTCCCACCTTTTCTCTCCTTCCTTCCCTTCCTTCCTTTTTCCTTTTATTCTTTTTCCTTTTCCCAGCCACCCCCTTTAGTTGAGAAAGATCATAAGCCTTCCTGTTGGATGAGACCGCTGGTCCATTTCTTGCAGCAGTCTCTCCCCCAGTTACCCCAAGGAAGCCCCCCATCTTCCAGCAGATGGCCTTCAGAGGCAGTTCCCTTGGAATCACACAGGTAGGCCTCAACCATAACTGAGCCCAACATTTGGCCCCATTTTATGACCCTTCTCGCCTCGGTTGTTATCACTACAGTTGATAAATTATATAATCTGGTCACTAAGTGAATCTGGCTTCCTCCATTGTCTTTGCTTGTCGGAAGGCCACAAAAGGGGGGGGTCACCTGACTCTGGGACACAGCAACAGTCTTAAGTATGAACCAATCGCCGAACATCCGAATTTTGATCACATGATCATGTAGATGCTGCAAAGGTTGTAATTGAAAACGGTTATAAGTCACATTTTTCGATGCCGTAACTTGGAACGGTCACTAAACTGTCACTTTTAATCTTGTAAGTAGAGGGTTACTTGCATTGTCCACATCCTCCCTCCCTCTCTCCATCCAGTTTCTCTCTCTCATCCATCATCTGTCTGTCTGTCTATCCAGTGGTGAAATCCAATTTTTTTTTTACTACCGGTTCTGTGGGTGTGGCTTGGTGGGCGTGGCAGGGGAAGGATACTGCAAAATCTCCATTCCTACCCCACTCGGGGGCCAGCTAGAGGTATTTGCCGGTTCTCTGAACTGCTCAAAATTTCCGCTCCGGTTCTCCAGAACCTGTCAGAACCTGCTGGATTTCACCCGTCTGTCTGTCTGTCTGTCTGTCTGTCTGTCTGTCTATCTATCTATCTATCTATCTATCTATCTATCTATCTATCTATCTATCTATCCATCTATCCATCTATCCATCTATCCATCTATCCATCTATCCATCTATCTATCCTCACCCAGAAATTCCACCTTTGATTTATTTTTAAACTTCTCTTGCAACTCAGGGTGCTTCCCTCCAATTTGCTCCCATCCCAGCTGGGGATGGGCATGAAAAAAAGCAATCGACTCATTAGAATGGTATCTCTGGCTATTATTTAATATATGTTTTTCTTTCTGGAATCTCGGAGCAATTCAGGGCTGAGAAAGCCCCAAGGGAAAAGCGATGTGTCTTTCAAGGTGGAAACAGCTAGGGAAAAAAAGTCGTCGAACAAATCACATGATCCCGATTCAGATCCTGTTCGGGGTTGGATCTTTCCCTGCCGATCCTTCTGTGGACTCCTCAATCGATTCTGCCACCGATCCCTACAAAAGGAGAATCTGTCACTCAAAGCTACCAGATAGAGAAAAGTGGAGAAGGGGTACTAAGAGTGCATAATTAGACTTTAATTTCACCATTGAACAAAGGGATTCAGAGTCAGTTACAGATTTGTAAATGGTTTTGTTCCTATCTTCAGGAATTGACCAAAGACCCAGAATCTGCCCTGAACTTCAAGCCCTAGCACCCCATTACGGCCCATTGCTCTGGACCTCCTTCCACTTAGTGACTCAAGTCATGGCAAAGATCTGCTAAATGAGGCATGAAGAAGCTTCCAGCTTTTGGGCCAGTATCTCCAAGTCTGAGGTTTTCCAGTCAGGACAGTTGGAAAGGTTCTCCTGCTGTTCTCCCATCTCCATGTGGAGAGATGACAGGAGTCATAGACCGATGCACCAAGGTGGGATGATACCTTCAAAACTTTGGCAGTTTTCAGAAACCTGAGCTTTTCAAAGGAAAGAAGCTTGGGGAAGACGGTCCTTGAAGAAGGGATGGAGATACTCACAGTGCTTTCAAAAGCAGAATCCATGGGTTCTGGAGACACCTTCTGCCTGAGCAATCCTCCATACCTAATCCTGCAAAAGAGAGAAAGGTTGGTGAGACTTCCATCTAGCAGATCATGGAAGCCAAAGTTTTTGGGTCAGCGAAGATATTAGGCTACAGAAGTGTATTCATTGGTGGTTTCACCTCCATCTCTTGAAGGAACCACTGTCATCCTTTGGCGGGGGTGGGATCTCTTGGCCGCTTGAGAGGAATTCTCACGGAGAAGATTTCTCAAGCTACAAGACCAGCTCCATTCCTCTATGCTCTGTTATTTATGAGGGAGTCTTTGGTGCTCCGAGAGCAGCCGAGTCTTCACATGGATTGATTATCTGCCATCAGGTCAGTTCTTATTGACCACAAATTTTCTCCATGAAGATCTATCTTCAACCTGGTCCTTCAGGTCTTCCAATGGTATATCCCTCACTAATGGTATTGGAACCATCTACGTTCTGTTGGTCCTCCACTTCTTCTCTTCCTTTCAACTTTCCTAGACTTATGGACTTCTCTTTATGGACTATGGATAGTTGGGTCTTGATATCCTGTGTCCAAAGTAAGATAAATTGAGCCTGGTCATTCATGCCTAGAGGTGGAGCTCTGGCCTCACAATCAGTAGGCTGTGAATTCAATCCTAGGTAAGGCAGATATTTTTCTCTCTGGGCACAATAAGAATATATCTGTTGAACAGAACTCTGCATTGGCAACAGGAAGGGCATCTGGCCAGTAAAAATTCTGCTAGCTCCGTTCAGTTGCCTAGACGCCATCCCACAAGGGATTATGGGATTGTTAAAGGAGGATGATGATGACTCATGCCTTGAGTGAGACTTCTGGATTGATTTCACCCATAATTCATTGATTTTCCTGGCTGTCCATGGTCTTCTCATGAGTCTCCTCCAACCCCAAAGACCAAAACCCTCCATCTTCTTCCTCTCCTACTTCTTCAGAGTCCAACCTTCACGTCCATAGAATGTCCCAGAGAAGACTGCAAAGAATAGCTTGTCTTCTTCTGATCTTTGGTGGCATAGACACCGTTAGATATCTGAGCATCTCCTCCAAGCATCTTCTTCAGAACTATTCTGTCAGGTCCTAGTCTGTAGCCAGCTTCTGCCCGTCTCTTCGCTCTTCAATTCTAACCCTGGTTGACTACCACCTAAAACGGAAAGCCAGTTGTGTGTGGTTCTTTGCCTACCCTTCGATCAGCAGTCTGTAGGGTGGGACCATGTTCCTCCAGTCCTTCTGAAACGGATGAGGCAAGAAGAGATGCTCAGGCCTCCAAGTTGTGGCGCTTTTGAGACGGAAGAGAGAAAGAATTGGGAAAAACCCATTTTGTTCTCATCCTGCTTCTCAGCAAAACCGCCACAATTGCTTCCCCTTCTTCTCAACGCTGACCTCTTGAGACAAGGAAGAATGTTTTGGACCAGGATTTTTTTGACCCAAACTCCCTTAACAAGCAGGAGGCAGGAATTACTGTCAAAACCTCTTTTATTTACACAACTGTGAATTACGTTCATTCACAGTCAGCAAGGTTTGTCCGGACAGTTTTGCAAAGGAATATTTATCAACACAAACCTTATCTCGCTTGGCAAGCTGCCACGTAACTTGTTTCCCACCGCAGTACAAGGCCAAACTTGGCACAGAGTCTCTCAGAATCATGGAATGAACGAATTGTTTCCTGCCAAAGCCCACTCCCCGTTCGCTCCTTTTTGTTTCCTATGGGAGGGGGCCAATCACCTCCAAGGTGTGGCTTTACTCCCGAGTCGACCCTGCTTTCTGAGTTGTTCTTGTCTTCTGGCAGCTCTGGGAACGGGCTCCAGCTGTTCCTTTGCCTCACTGCTGTCTAGCTCTCTCTCTGCCTCTGATGCAGAACCCTCGTCCGGCTTTCCTTCACCCCCCAGGACTGGCCCAAATTCCTCCCCAGCCTCCTCCCTGTCCGACTCTGCTGTCAGCTCCACTGGCCACTGGTGGGCCACAACAGGTCCTACTTACCATACTGGTAGGAACTTCTTCAACATCACGGTGAGGGCCAGGAGAAGCAAAGCCACCCCGATAATCGAACCGAGCATTAAGGTTTTTCTTGATTCTGGAAGAGAGCAACAAAACAGGTTGACCTTCTGACCTCTAAGGTGACTCTCAAGACCAAGTGACAGGTAGACGCTCCAGCAGAAGGAGGCTCCAGAGTTGGCCTCGTGGTTCAAACTCACGCTAGCCTCCTCTGGTATTTTGGATTTGAACTCCCCAAATTCTCAGCAACAGACATTGCAGATATTCCTCATTTGTTTAGTGACTGTTCAAAGTCACAGCGGCACTGGAAAAAAAGGGACTCACTACCCTTTTTCAGACTTACGACCGTTGAAGCACCCCTGTTGTTATGTGATCAAAATTCAGACACTTGGCCACGGACTCACATTTATGACGGTCGTAGCATCTGGGGGGGGGGGTCACGTGATCTCCTTTTGCAACCTTCTGACGAGCAAGGTCAGTGGGGAAAGCCACATTCACTTAACAACCAGGTAACTAACTTAACCATTGCGGTGATTCACTTAACAACTTTAGCAAGGAAGGTCGTCCAACGGGGCAGAATTCACTTAATGTCAGCCCTGGAAATCTTCAGGGCTGCCACAGCAAGGCCGGCTGTCACTGTGGGAACGTGAGTGGGGGGACACGTATGTCTCACTTAGCAACATAAATTTTGGGCTCAACGGTGGTTGTAAGTCGAGGATGACCTGTAACGTGTTCGAATCCACGAAGCCCAACCTTGAGACGATGGTATAAAAGCCAAGGAGGAGAAAAAGGACCAAAACCAAAACAAGGCCTGGGGATTCTGGGGTACTTACTCACGCGCTCGGGAGGCGGGCCACTGTCGATGCTCCCTCCGAACCCCCGGCCGCTGCAGTGAGGAGGGGCCCATCCGTAGCTGCAGTGACAATTTTTTTTGCTGTTGCAGATCTGAAATGCATCGAGTTTATGATCAGCTAAGAACTGTGTTCCGTTTTCTTGGACAAGAATAATCGGTTGTTTTTTTTTAAAATTTGATTTATATGCCGCCCTTCTCCAGAGACTCAGGGCGGCTTACAATGCGTTAAGCAATAGCCTTCATACTTTCGTATATTTATATTTATACAAAGTCAGCTTATTGCCCCCACAAACTGGGTCCTCAATTTACCTACCTTATAAAGAATGGAAGGCTGAGTCGACCTTGAGCCTGGCTGGGATTGAACTCGCAAGTAATTGCAGGCAGCTGGATCTTAAATGCTGCCTTTGTAGGAGGCATTACTCCCCTACGCTACTCAGTCTCATATATTGCGGAGCCCTCGGTGCTCTTGGAGCTGGGTGTTTTTCTTGCAGATGTTTCACGACCCAACTGGGTAACACCATCAGTGCTAGAAGTGGATAGGGTTTGTGGAGGCGGAGGAGGAGGAGGAGGGGGAGGAGGAGGAGAACTACAGTATCCTTGGTGCTCTCTATGCTTGGTTGCTTTTGGGAGACGTTTCATTATCCAAGCAGGTAACATCATCAGTGCTGTAGTAATGCTGTATCTCCCCTCCCTTCTTGCCCCGATGAAGTTGCCTAGTTGGGTCATGAAAGGAAGGTGAGCTAAAACTTGTCCCCTCCCCAAACTTTCTGGTCCCCCAATCTCTTCTTGGAAGGTCAGCTCCTTGTTACTTACCCCCTGGTTGTTACACTTGGAAAAATCACAGTCGTAATTCAAAACTGTCTTGTCGACACACGATCGATTTATGCATATCTAGAAAAAAGAAACAATGGATGGCTGAGGAATTCCGGGAGTTGAAGTCCACCAGTCTTAAAATGGCCAAGGTTGGGGTGACCCCTGGCATAGGACACGCAGGGACACTGCAGTGCCAGCCGCTCTCTCCTCTCCTGGCAAAGCCAACTCCATTCCGGGCTCTCCCTCTGTGTTGTGTCCCCCTGCCCTCTTCCCACCGGGACCCTTCCTCTTCTGACCTTGCTGGGGCCACAGGAAGTCCCGTCTTTCGCCGTTCCGTCATCCTTCCCGCGGCCCTGCTGGTGAGAGATGACACTCCAGCAGAGAACGTCATCGATAGGTGTCTGAAGGATGGAGAAGTCCTGGGGAATTCTGGGAACTTTATGGACGTTAGTGCACTGGAGCCTCCCGCAGGACACGTCTCTGAGAAGACAGAAAAGGAAGGCAGAAGAGCCCGGATTGGCTTCTGGTGGCTTTTAGGAGCAGCAAAAGCCCTGTTTGGCTCGGTAGCTGATCTTCAGGTTGGAAAGAAAGGAAGCAGAGCAGGGGTGAAATTCTGACAGGTTCTGGGGAACTGGTACCGGGAATTTTGAGTAGTTCGGAGAACTGGTAAATACCACCTCTGACTGGCCCCAGAGTGGGGAGGGAATGGGGATTTTGCAATATCCTTCCTGTTAAGTGAATCATGTGGTCATTAAGGGGAATCCAGCTTCCCACATTGACTTGGCTTGTCAGAAGCTGACCGTGGAATTCTGGGAGTTGAAGTCCGCCAGGCTTAAAAGTGGCTTAAAGTTGGAGACCCCTGATTTAGATGACCCTTCTGGCCTCTTCCAACTCTATCGTTCATGGCTGGTTGGGGAATTCTGGGAGTTGAAGTCTGTCAGGCCAAGGCTGGGGACCTCAGCTTTAAAGTGTGTTTGGGTTGAACTGGGAGATTAAAATGAGATCAGCCCATCAAGTCCGAAAGCACCATCAGAATAACAGAACCACACAGTTGGGACCTTGGAGGTCCTCTAGTCCAACCCCTTGCACAAGCAAGGAATCTTATACCATTTCAGACAAATAGCTGTCCACTCTCTTCAGTGTTGGAGCATCCCACAACTTCTAGAGGCAACTTCTGTTCCCCTGGTTAATTCTTCTAACCATCAAACCCTCTTTCGCCCTTCTGCTGTGCCTTTCATGCAAGCAAGAAATGCTAGTTGGGATAACTATCTCTTTCCCCCAGGAGTCAATGAATGATCTTACTTTTCTGGGCATTTTTTGTATCCGGATTTATCCTGGCCGCAGTTACCGGTTCGGTCTCCTTGCAAATTCACTTCCTTGTAGCAACTGAGTGGAGCAGGTTTGGCAGCTAAAGTTTTGGACGTTGGGAAGGGGTGAGAGAGAAAACAAGAAAAGTCAAAAGTCAAGAGCAAGATGGAGATGGACCAGGGGTGAAATCCAGCAGGTTCTGACAGGTTCTATTATAGGTTCTATACACCTATAATATATCCATCATTTAGATATATCTATAAATGTGTAGTTTTATAGATTTAAATACATAGAAATATATTTATATTTCTGGCTTAGAAACCAGGAGACAGTGAGTTCTAGTCCTGCCTTAGGCATCAAAGCCAGCTGGGTGACTTTGAGCCAATCACCAGGAGACAGAGAGTTCTAGTCCCGCCTTAGACATGAAAACCAGTCGAGTGACTTCGAGCCAATCACCAGGAGATAGTGAGTTCTAGTCCCACTTTAGGCATAAAAACCAGTCAGGTGACTTTGAGCTAACAACCAGGAGATGGGGAGTTCTAGTCCCACTTTAGGCATGAAAACCAGTCAGGTAACTTTCAGCCAATCACCAGGAATTGGGGAGTCCTAGTCCTGCCTTAGGCATCAGAGCCAGCTGGGTGACTTTGAGCCAATCACCAGGAGACAGGGAGTTCTAGTCCCGCCTTAGACATGAAAACCAGTCGAGTGACTTTGAGCCAATCACCAGGAGATAGTGAGTCCTGCCTAAGGCATCAAAGCCAGCTGGGTGACTTTGAGTCATTCACCAGGAGTTGGTGAGTTCTAGTCCCGCCTTAGACATGAAAGCCAGTCAGGTGACTTTGAGCCAACCACCAGGAGACGGTGAGTTCTAGTCCCACTTTAGGCATGAAAACCAGTCAGGCAAACTCGGAGGATGAAAAGAAGCCTTGAATGCCTCCAGGCCAGGGATGGGCTGGCACAGCCCACATGAATGCCAAACAGGTTTAGCAACCTTGGGGGGTCTGGAACCCCCTCCCCGCCTCCATTTTGCTCTTCCATCGAGAAGACCCTCCTTGCCTTTGCCGAAGAACGCCTGGCAGTGCCGGTGGATGTCCAGGCAGGCCCCCGAATAGCAGGTGCTGTCGATGCCACAGGGCATCCCGTTCTGCTTGAAGACATCCGGGGGACAGCTTTCCGAGGTGCCCAAACAATATTCGTCCAGATCGCAGTCGGAGGCGGCTTCCCTGCACACCGTCCCTTCCTTCAGCAACTGCGGCAAAGAGAGACCCAGAGCTCAAACACGGCTCGTGCCAGGCCCCCAGGTGGTGGGAATTTAATAACAGAATAACAGAGTTGGAAGGGATTTTATAGGTCAGTGATGGCTAACCTTTTTGCCAATGCGCGGTGGGGTCACACGCACGCGTGCCCACATCTGTAATTCTATGCGCCCTGCCCCCCCCGTGCTCCCCCCTGCTTTTGGCACGTGGTGGCATGGTAGGCCCGGTAGGCCCGTTTTTTGCTCTCCCCAGGCTCCAGAGCCTTTCTAGGAGCCTGGGGAGGGCAAAAACAGCCTTTTCCAACCCCTCAGAGGCCCTCCGGAGGCTGGAAACAGTGTGTTTCCTGACTTCTGGTGGGCCCACAAGGCCCGAAAATCAGCTGGCGGGCGCATGCATGCATGTCGGAGCTGAGCTTGGGTGCCCACCGATATGGCTCCGCGTGCCACCTGTGGCACTTGTGCCATAGGTTCGCCATCACGGTTATAGGTCATCTAGTCCAACCCCCCCCTACCTAAACAGGAGACCCTACACCATGTCTGACCGACGGCAGTCCAGTCTCTTCTTGAAAGCCTCCAGGGATGAAGCTCCCACAACTTATGAAGGCAACTTCGATTCCATACGGCTGATGGTTCACACGGTCAGAAAAATTATCCTTATTTCTAGCTTGAATCAATCAATCAGAATAGAGCTGGAAGGGGCCTTGGAGGTCATCTAGTCCAACCCCTCCACCCAAGCAGGAGACCCTACACGCGTGACGGCAAACCTATGGCACATGTGCCACAGGTGGCACATGGAGCCATATCGGTGGGCACGCGAACGGTGCCTTAGCTGAGCTCCAGTGCACATCCGCACACAAACTAGCTGATTTTCTGGCCTTCTAGTCCCACCGGAAGTGGGGAAATGGGCCGTTTCCGGCCTCCGGAGAGGTGGGAAAGGCCGTTTTCGCCCTCCCCAGGCTCCAAGAAAGCCTCTGGAGCCTGGGGAGGGTGAAAAACAGGCCTACTGGGCCCACCGCTAACTTTTTTGGTATCGCGGGCCAAAAGCGGGGGGAGGTCGTGCGCGCATGCACGGGGGCACGGCGGGGCATTGAATTATGGGTGTGGGCATACACGCGCGACTCCCGCTTTTGGCACGCGGATGGCAAAAAGGTTAGCCATTTATTTATTTATTTATTATTTAAATTTTTATAACGCCCTTTTCCCGAGGGATTCAGGGTGGTGTAGAGCCAGAGCGAAACAACTTATATCATAAAATTTAAAAACAGTTTAAAACATATTAAATAATTTGGCCCTATATTAAAAACTCAGAAGCTAAAACCCCCATTAAAAATCGTTACTTAGCCAGCCCAGCCTGTTGAAACAGGAAGGTCTTAAGGGCCATCCCTGCCCTACACCATGTCTGACCGAGGGCAGTCCAGTCTCTTCTTAAAAGCCTCCAGGGATGAAGCTCCCACAACTTCCAAAGGCAACTTCTCTTCCATTCGTTTCATTGTTTTCACTGACAGTAAAAATCCCTCCTTATCTGGAGGGCATTTGCCCTGTGCACAAAAATGGAGAGAACATCTTCATTCCCACAACAGACGAATGGCTGCAAAAGCTGATGGACTTAGCAGAGACGGCTAAATTGGCCGCTTTAATTAAAAAAAGAAAAGAAAAGAAAAGAATGCAACTCACTTTGTTTCCACTTAGAAAACACTTCTGGATTTAGTGTTTGAGGTGGGTGTGGGGGGGAGGAAAAATGAAATGTTGATTTTCGGTTTTAGGAAGGTTTGTTGCTATAAAAGTGGCTAGTATAGCGGTAATCCTCAATTTACAAGCCCAACATTTCCGTCGCTAAGCAAGAAAGCGGTTAAGCGAGTTTTGCCCCATTTTACGACCTTTCTGGCCACCGTTGTTAAGTGAATCGCTGCGGTTCATTTGAATCTGGTTTCCCCTTTGATTTGGCTTGTCAGGGAGATCGCCAAAGGGGATTGCGGGACTCTGGGACAGCTGAGACCGTCATAAATGTGAGTCAGTTGCCAAGGGTCAAATTTGATCACGTGACCGTGGGAGTGGGGACGTTTGAACAGTCGTAAGTGTGAAAAACGGTCATAAGTCACTTTTTTCAGTGCCATTGTAACCTTGGACACTACATGAATAGTCAATCGTATGTTGAGGAATGCCTGTAAAGCTGAGCTTGTCACACAAAGGCCACAACTGGCCTTTGTCACAACGGTGTGACGTCATGGCTGGCCGTTTGCCATTTTAACCTGGTTGTTGCAAACTCAGATGCTTATAAGTTGACGGTGACGGAAAGAAGCAAAGGGTCAAAAGTGCTTTAGGCCCCCTGGAGCTGGTCTTGGTCCCAAAGTCCTGGGCCAGGACAGCCCCAAATTGCCCCCCCTGCCCCCCAAACAGAGCAGACCCAAGATCTTACCTTGCAGTCCTGACAACAGGGTCCCTGAACACAGTTGGCACCGGGGATCAGTTGGCAATCGCCTTGACAGCAGCTGCTGGCTACGCATGCCTGCCACGAAGAAGGAGGAGGGGGCAATTAATTATTCTTGGGGATTTGGACACCCCAACAGGCCTGGGTACAGGACCCCACTGAACGCTCCCCGATCCCAAAAACTGCCCAAAAGTCAGAAAGGAAGTCAGAGGGATCCTTCCTTCCTCCTTCTTTGCAAGGTCAATGAAATCTTGGTCCACCTTTTCCAAATCTGGAACTCTCCAGAGATGCTGGTGACCAGGTGACAATGTCACCAGTCAGTTCTTGGTTGTGCTGGGGGTGGAATTTGTGGACTAGAATCTCTGGATGGGACCAAGATTTTGGGAATCCTATGAACGTGGTCTTCGGGACGGAGAGCAGGATCTGATTTCGAAGGTGATCTTTCACAGATCTCTCAAAAGGGGCTGGTTGGCCATCTGTCGGAAATCTACAGGGTGATGTTTCTCAACCTTGGCAACTTTGAGATGTGCGGAGTGGACTTCATCTCCCAGAATTCAACTTTAAGATTCATGGACTTCAACTCCCAGAATTCAACTTTGAGATGTGTGGACTTCAACTCCCAGAATTCAACTTTACAATTCATGGACTTCAACTCCCAGAATTCAACTTTGAGATGTGTGGACTGGCTAGGGAATTCTGGGAGTTGAAGTCCCATACCTTAAAATTACCCAGGTTGAGTAATTTTGGCTTAAAGAATAAGAGTCTGTAAGTGTCTCCCTTTTGTAAAAATAGTGTATGGGAGTGAATGTGTCCAATTATCTTTGCCCAGGGCTGAGGAAATGGTTAGAGGGCAGGCAAGTATCCCCAAATGTCTATTTGGGGGAATTCTGGGAGATGAAGTCTTCATATCTTAAGAGTTGCTAAGGCTGAGAAACACTGTCTAGGCAGATTCTCAGTTATCCTGGTTGTCCCAAAGGTGCTTTTTCTGGTTTTTTCTTTGAAGATGTTTCCCTTCTCATCTAAGAAGCTTCTTCAGTTCTCACTGGAACATGACTTGGTCTTTATCTCTGGACTTCAACTCTAGAGTCTGTCTGTCTGTCTGTCTGTCTCTCTTTCTTTCTTTCTTCCTCTGTCTTTCTCCGTCTTTCTCTCTCTCTCTGTCTCTCTCTTTCTCTCCCTCTCTCCGTCTTTCTTTCTTTGTCTCTTTCTGTCTCTCTCTCTCTGTCTCTGCGTTTCACTTTCTCTCTCTGTCTCTTTTTCTCTCTCTCTTAGGAAAACTACTTGGTCTTTATGTCTGGACTTCAACTCCAGAGTCTGTCTCTCTGTCTCTGTCTATTTCTCTGTCTCTCTCTCTCTTTCTTTCTTCCTCTGTCTCTCTCCGTCTCTCTCTCTCTCTCTCTCTCTCTCTCTCTCTTTCTCTTTCTCTTTCTGTCTCTGTCTCTGTCTCTGGCTCTGGCTCTGGCTCTCTTAGGAACACGACTTGATCTTTATCTCTGGACTTCAACTCCAGAGTCTATCTCTCTGTCTCTGTCTCTCTCTCTCTCTCTTTCTTTCTCTCTCTCTCTCTCTCTTTCTCTCTCTCTCTCTCTTTCTCTCTCTCTCTCTTTCTTTCTCTCTCTCTCTCTCTCTCTCTGTCTCTCTCTCTGTCTCTCTCTCTCTGTCATTCTGTGACTCTCTCTCTCTCTCTTTTTCTCTTTCTGTCTCTGTCTCTCTCTCTCTCTTAGGAACACGACTTGATCTTTATCTCTGGACTTCAACTCCAGAATCGCAGGATCGTGAGATGCGCAGCCTGTAAATTTAATTTTTACAAATAATAATAAGAAAATGAAAATGAAACTTGGCCTGGATGCAGAAGCTCCCACCTCCTCCGAGCCGCAGTCGCACTGCTCCCCGTCTTCCACGATCCCGTTGCCGCAAGTCTTTTTCTCAGTGACGACGTCCTTGGGCAAGTTCAGGAAGCAGTTCCGTCCTTGGTTTTGCAAGAAGGTGAAATAGGCCTCTTTGCTGCAGTTGCTCAGCCGGAAGCGCTCTCTGCAACAGAGTCGACGAGAGTGTCCTTGACTTACGACTGTTCATTTAGTGACCATTCAGAACAAGCAGAAAAAGAAAAGTCGGCAATTCTTTCACGAATGGCCTTTTTCCTTCTGATTTTCTACTCCCTTCAACATCTCCGGTTCGTCCGTGGGACGCTGCCTTCCGTCTGTCCTGTGTCATCCTCCCAGCAACCTTGCGAGGTAGGCCGGGCTGGCTGATAAACACCAACCCACAAGGTTGCAGGCTGGGTTTGTACGACTTGACTTGTGTGTGTGTGTTGAACAACTGACCCCTTTTCGTTGCAATCCTCAACGTACAACAGTCACTAAATGGTCAGCGAGGGACCATTCAAAATGATGCCAGGACAATGAAAAAAGTGGCTTATGACCGTTTCTCACACTTATGACTGTTGTAGAGTTCCTACGCTCACGTGATCAAAATTTGGATGCTTGGCAACTCGGCTGTATTTATGTCAAATTGTCTTGGGGGTCATGGGATATCACATTTGGTGATATTTTGGTAAGAATAATCAATGGGGAAGTCAGATTCACTTAACAACCGGGTTACAGATAGTCCTTGACTTACAATAGTTCATTTAGTGACTGTTCAAAGTTACGACGGCACTGAAAAAATGACTTGTGACTATTTTTCACACTTATGACCGTTACAGCATCCCCATGATGATCAAAATTCAGATGCTTGGCCACTGACTCGTATTTATGACGGCCGCAGCATCCCGGGGTCACGCGATCCTCTTTTGTGACCTTCTGAGAAGCCAAATCAAGGGAGAAGCCAGATTCACTTAACAACCATCTTAACATCTGCCGTGATTCACTTAACAACCATGGCAAACAAAACGGGGAAAAACTCACTTAACGAAGGTCTCGTTTTGCAACAGGAATGTTGGGCTGAATTGTGGTCGTAAGTTGAGGACTGCCCGTACTAACTTAACAACTGCAGTGATTCGCTTAACAGCCGTGCAATGTAGGTCGTAAAACGGGGCAAAACTCACTCAGCCACTGGCTTGCTTGGCCCTGGAAATTTGGGGGGGCTACTCACGCCGTGGTTGAATGCATGAGGCAGTGGCCGGCTTGGCTGGTGGAGTTGCATTCACAGGGCCGGCCGGCGTTTCTCGGCAGGTCATCGTGGATGAAGCCGAAGGCGTGGCCCAGCTGGTGCGCGGCGGAGACCCCGACGTCTGTGACGGACGGAGAAATCTGGGCACCGCAGGACAGGAAGAGGGACGGAAGAGGAGAGGCAATTAACCAGACCCAAGTGGAATCCGAGAATCACCGGATCCTAGGACTGGAAGGGAGACACTGGAGGTCTTCTAGACCAACCCCCTTGGTCAAGACAGGAGAGCTTGTTCCATCCTCCTGGTCAAATGGTCCTCCAATCTTTTTTTGATAACCTCCAATAAGGGAACACCAATAACTCTAGGAGAATTCCCTCCATCCCTCTATCCATCCACCAATACAGCTACCCACGCCCTATCATCCTTTGATCTCGCTCTCAACTCTCTTTCTCTCTGTCTGTCTATTTCACACTCTTTATCATCTCTCTTTCTGTTTCTCTCTCTGTCATCTCTTTCTTTCTCTCTCTGTCTGTCTCTCTCTCTCTCTCTGTCATCTCTTTCTCTTTCTCTGTCATCTCTCTCTCTTTCTCTCTCTCTGTTTCTGTCTGTCTTTCTCTCTCCTTTCTCTCTCTCTTTCTCTTTCTGACTCTGTCATCTCTTTCTGTTTCTCTCTCCCTCTGTTTCTGTCTCTCTCTCCTCTCTGTCATCTCTCTCTCTTCCTTTCTCTCTCTCTCTCTATCTGTTTCTGTCTCTCTCTCCCCTGTCTCTCTCTTTCATCTCTCTCTCTTCCTTTCTCTCTCCCCCTCTGTTTCTGTCTCTCTCTCACTCTGTTTTTGTCTCTCTCTCCTCTCTGCAATCTCTCTCTTCCTTTTTCTCTCTCTGTATCTCTCTGTTAACTCTCCCTTTCTCTTTTTCTGCCATCTCTGTCTCTCTCTCTTTATCTTTCTCTGTTTCTGTCTCTCTCTCTCCTCTGTCTCTCTCTTTCATCTCTCTCTCTTCCTTTCTCTCTCTCTGTCATTTCTCTCTTTGTCATTTCTCTCTCTCTCTCTGGGGAATTCTGGGAGTTGAAGTCTACATGTCTTAAAGTCGCCAAGTTTGGAGAGCCCTGATCTATAGCAACATGCCAGTTTCAGGGATCTGCCTGGCACAATCTGAGCCCTCCAATTCCCGCTCCCCCACCCCCCCGTGCCTCTTTTCTTACTCTGACCACAGAAACGGAGATCTGGTTCTGAAGACACTCGGGCAATTTCCACGTCCTTGCGAACACGTCGTCTTGAGCGACATTCCTGCGAGGGAGACAACGCCCAATTCGAATGAGAGGTTCCAATGTTTCCTACTGTTTTTAGGTTTTTCACTAGTTTTTATGGTCTTTACCTGTTTTTGAAAATTTGAATATATGTAGTCCTCGACTTACAACAGTTTAGTTCAACTCACTGAAAAAAGTGACTTATGACCGTTTTTCACACTTACGACTGTTGCAGCATCCGCACAGTGACATGATCAAAATTCACAGGCTTGCCCAACTGACTAGCAAAGGGGATCGGGCCTTGCCTCCAAATGGAGCCCCACTTGGAGGCAAATCCTTGGCTCAGTCTACCTGGCAGGGTTGTTGTGCATTGTGAGAACGGCTCCTGGCTGGCAGATGGTGCAGTGTGTTCACTGCAAAATTGGGAAGAGATGTATGCCCTTTGGGTGCAGTTTCCACCTTTTTAGAACTTCTTTAATTGGTTTTTCTACATCTTGCAGAGGGTTGGACTAGATGACCCTTAAGGTCCCTTTCGATGCCATCATTTTGGGATTGACAGTGGGAGCAAAGCATGGGAAAGATATTGCAGAATGATGTTGCCTGCATCCTCACCTCACCCCCCCACCCCTTGCAAAAAAGGAAATCATCTATACCTCCATTTACGACAATTGAGCCCAACATTCCTGTTACTAAGCCAGACAGTCGTTAAATGAGTTTTGCCCCATTTTACGGCCTGTCTTGCCACAGTCGTTAAGTTAGTAACACTTTTTAAAAAAAATTTGATTTATATGCCGCCCTTCTCCGGAGACTCAGGGTGGCTTACAATGCGCCAAGCAATAGCCTTCATATTTTGTATATTTATACAAAGTCAGCTTATTGCCCCCACAAACTGGGTCCTCAATTGACCCGCCTTAGAAAGGATGGAAGTCTGAGTCCACCTTGAGCCTGGGGAGATTCGAACTTACAGTAATTGCAGGCAGCTGGAGTTAATTACAGTGCTTAGTCAGCTGAGCTATCCAGGCTCACTAAGCATTTTTAGGTGAATCTGGCCTCCCCATGAAGCTTGTCCGAAGGTTGCAAAAGGGCATCCTGTGACTCTGTGGCAGTGCGACCGTCATAACTATGAGTCAGTTGCCAAGTGTCTGAATTTTGATCACGTGACCATGGGGATGCTGCAACTGTCGTAAGTTAGTTTATTAAATTATTAAATTTGTATACCGCCCTTCTCCAAGTGGACTCAGTGTGACCTAGTGGACTCTAGTGTGAAATACGTTACTAAATCGTATTTCGGTCTGGAAATTTTGCTCCCCGTTGTGGTCGTAAATCGAGGACTCCCTGTGCGTGGGAATGGTGACCCCATGTTGGGGTGGGGGTGGGGGTCAGGCAAGGAAGAGAAGGACCCTGAATGTCTGCCTCTCCCGTAGCAATCCCCACATTCTCACGTGAATAACGTGGCGTGATCGAAATGGGTCTGGCCCTGAAGCTCGGAATTGGCGTAGCTGTGGAATGCTTGCGTGGTTTCCCCGAAGGATTTGCCGATGGGCAGGTGGTCCTTCCCGGCCCACACCTCCATCCCCGTCAGGACCACGTGGAGGCCGATGTCGTTGTACACCTGCCAGGGGAAAGGGAGGAGCCAGCGTTCTCTTACCTGGAAGAGGGAAGTCACTCTGGAGACAGACGGACTCCGCCTGATGGCAAAGGTGGGGGACCAGGGGCCATTTTAGGACTTTTGCCCCCAGCTCCCAGAATTCTCCAGTTCCCAGAAAAGATCGTTTGTCTGGGATGTCATAAGGTCTCCAGCCTTCAGGGTCTGGGAGTTGGACTCCCTTTCATTCTAGGAGCCAGGTAGATAAGACACATATAAAGACAGATTAAATAGAGAGGGAGGGAGGAAGGTAGATAGGTGAGTGAATGAATGGATGGAGAGAGAGATGGATATATATCAAATTTATATTTTGCGGATAAAGAAATAAAGGGAGACTAGTATAGATCTATTTCAATCTATTTAGCTCTCATCAACTAGTTAGATCCTTACTTGGATTTGAACTTGGGCTATCTGCATATTAGGCAATTGTATTAACCTCTGAGCCACAAGTTCTTAACCCTTCATCAGCTTGAGCCAGGGGAGGGATTAAGTGTTTTAATCTCTGCTGCGGCAGACCAGACGTCTCGATAGAAAAACACTATGTATGTATGTATGTATGTATGTATGTATGTATGTATGTATGTATAGATCAGATAGGTGATAGATGATATAAATAAATAGAAGATAGATAGATATAGATAGATGATAGATAGATAGACAGATATATAAATAGTTAAATGATAGATAGAGATATAGATAGAAGATAGATAGATAAATATAGATGATAGATAGATATAGACAGATAGACAAATAGATAAATAGATAAATGATAGATAAATATAGATGATAAATAGATGGACAGACAGACAGATAGATAAATATAAATGATAGATAGATAGATAACAGATATAGATAGATAGCTATGATAGATAGACAGACAGATAAATAGCTAGCTAGCTAGCTAGATAGATAGATAGATAGATAGATATGGATAGATAGATAGATATAGATTTATTTATATAGAATTACCAGCAAAAATATTAAAAACATAGATATAGATATAGATAGATGGATAGATGGATAGATAGATAGATAGATAGATAGATAGATAGATAGATAGATAGATAGATAGATAGATAGATAGATAGATAGATAGATAAATGATAGATAGATAAATAGATAAATTAGATAGATAGATATAGATAGTAGATAGATAGATTGACAGACAGACAGACATAGAGATAGATAGATAGATAGATAGATAGATAGATAGATAGATAGATAGATAGATAGATAGATAGATAGATAGATAGATATGGATGGACAGACGGATGGATGGATGGATGGATGGATGGATGGATGGAAGATTATCGTTGGAGTTCTGAGTTCTCAGTTGCTGGAGTCTCTCAAGAAAATATCAGACAGCCATTTGTCCAAGATAGCATAAGCCAAGGTCTCCTGCCTTGGGCCCCTGGGGGGTGGACTAGAAGACCCCCGAGGTCCCTTCCAGCCCTTGGATTCTCGGATTTACTCACATTGTGAACCACGGAGACAATCTGAAGCACCATCAGCATCAGCTGAGTGACATTCTGGTTGGCCCACTGGAACTGAGGAAGGAGGAGAGGAGAACCTTCTCAGCAGTAATGTCTGAATGCCCACCATGCCAGATTCCTTCTGTGGGTCTTCCAAGGCCCCCAGGGATGGTGGCTCTGTTCCAGACCGACCCTTCCTGCGCCTTCCCTCACCCCCAATCTCTGGTTTCAGGTCTCCCTCACTGACCCACCCGTCGGGGCTTTCATTAGGAGATGATTAAGGTCATGCAGCCGCTTCTGGAGAGGCTAACCGGGATCTAACTTGGTTAACCTGGGGTGGTTACTTACCACAGAATGGTCACACACAGCAAAGTATTCTAGATATCTGGATGACACGTTCTTTCCAGGAAAGCGTAGCTGAAAGAAAAGTAGAGACCTTGGGTGGGAAGGAAAGGTAACTTGGGGACAATCACCAGGAGACGGTGAGTTCGAGTCCTGCCTCAGGCATGAAAGCAGCTGGGTGACTTTGAGCCAATCACCAGCAGACAGGGAATTCTAGTCCCTGTTTTAGACACCAAAGCTGACTGGGTGACTTTGGGTCAATCACTAGGAGACAGAGAGTTCTAGTCCCTGCTTTAGATACCAAAGCTGTCTGGGTGATTTTGGGTCAATCACTAGGAGACAGGGAGTTCTAGTTCCTGCTTTAGACACCAAAGCTGTGGGTGACTTTGGGTGAATCACTAGGAGACAGGGAGTTCTAGTCCCTGCTTTAGACACCAAAGCTGTCTGGGTGACTTTGGGCCAATCACTAGGAGACAGGGAGTTCTAGTCCCTGCTTTAGACACCAAAGCTGACTGGGTGACTTTGGGTCAATCACTAGGAGACAGGGAGTTCTAGTTCCTGCTTTAGACACCAAAGCTGTCTGGGTGACTTTGGGCCAATCACTAGGAGACAGGGAGTTCTAGTCCCTGTTTTAGACACCAAAGCTGTGGGTGACTTTGGGTCAATCACTAGGAGACAGGGAGTTCTAGTCCCCACTTTAGACACCAAAGCTGACTGGGTGACTTTGGGTCAATTGGCAGGAGACGGCGAGTTTGAGTCCCCCTTTTGCCAGCTGTGTGAGTTTGGGCCAGTTCTTCCCTCTCAGCCCAACCCACCTCACAGAGTTGTTGTTGTGTGGGTGGGGAAAATAGGATGAGGGGGGGAGGGGGAAGTATAACATTCACCACCTTAAATTATTTATATAAAAAAATCCCAAATCAGTTGAATCCCACGCATCTTAAAAACTACCAAGGTTGAGAAGCCGGGGCTCGGCTCCTGAACGGGAAGGGGAAAGGCTTACTATGGCGTCCTTGGTCTCTGGGGTGTTGACCATGGGGGGGACCCTCGGGCCCATCACTTCCACCACCGTCCCTCGGCAGGGGGTGTGCAACTCCGGAGTCTTGCGATAGAGGAGGTGCCTGTACCCGGTGAAATTTTCGATGGGCTGGATGGCGTACATCAGGTTCCCAATCTGGATGTGTCCCCTGAGCATTTTAGAAGGAGAGGGAGCGTTCAGAAAGAGGGTCCCCCCACCCCCCACCCACCGATGGAGGTCTTCAAGAAAAGATCAGACCACCGTGTGTCCTTGACTTACAACCATTCGTTTAGTGACCATTAGAAATTCGAGCGGCACTGAAGGAGACTGACGACCAATATCTGCATTCCTGACTGTGGCACATCAACTTTTGGACGTTGGCCAACCGGCTCGTATTTATGACGGTGGCAACATCCTGGGGGTTCACGCAAGCCCCTTTTGTGTCCTTCAGACAAGCAAAGTCAATGGGGAAGCCGGATTGCCTTAACCAGCACAGTGATTCGCTTAACGACTGTGGCAAGAACGCTCGTAAAATGGGGCAAAAATGGCTGCCTTAGCAAGACAAAAGAGGAAAGGAAGGAGGGAGAGAAGGAGGAGTGGGAGAAGAAGGAAGGAAGGACGCAAGCAAGCAAGGAAGCAGGCAAAGAAGGAAGGGAGGGAGGAAAGAAAGGAGGGAGGGAGGGAGTCAGGAGAAAGGAAGGAGGGAAGGAAGGAAGGAAGCAAGCAAACAAAGAAGGAAAAAAGGAAGGAAGCTGACGCCCTAATTAAATCATGAGCCTTGAGCCAAGCTCAAGGAAACAGAGGAAGGAAGAAAAGGAAGGAAGGAAGGAAAGAAAGGAGGGAGGGAGAGAGGGATGGAGGCAGTTAGGAAGGAAGGAAGGAAGCCAGCAAGCAAGCAAGCAAGCAAAGAAGGAAAGAAGCAAGAAATAGAGGAAGGAAGGAAGGGAAGGAAGAAGGGAGGGAGGGAGGAAGGGAAGGAAGGAAGGAAGGGAAGAAGGAAGGAAGACAGACAGGCGAGAGGGAGGGAGGGAAGGAAGGAAGGAAGGAAAGGTGGGAGGGAGGTATGGAGGGAGGGAGAAAGGGAGGGAGGAGGAAAGGAAGGAAGGGAAGAAGGAAGGAAGGAAGAGACAGGCGAGAGGGAGGGAGGGAAGGAAGGAAGGAAAGGAAAGGAAAGAAGGAAAGGTGGGAGGGAGGGAGGGAAAGAAGGAGGGAGGAAGGAGGGAAGGAAGGAAGGGAAGAAGGAAGGAAGACAGACAGGCGAGAGGGAGGGAAGGAAGGAAAGGAATGAAGGAAGGAAAGGTGAGAGGGAGGTATGGGGGGAGGAAGAGAGGGAGGGAGGAAAGGAAGGAAGGAGGGAGGAAGGAAAGAAGGAGGGAAGGAAAGACGGAGGGAGGGAAGGGAAAGGAAGGGAAGTTCTTGCCTTCTGGTGCTTTGGAACATAAGCTGACCCCCTCTTCTTTGAGGCACCTCCTCAAATACTGGAATAGTAAATAGTTTAATGACTAAAACCCATTTAATTTTCTTCTGCAGCTGATTTCAACCCACTGTCTCCCTAGTGGGTTGATACCAGGGAGTTTAAAAGGACGGGGCATTTATCCCACAAGAAAATGGCTGCTTTCCAAGGCTGGGGGAAGGTCTCTCAGGTGGGACTCCTGGCTCAGCCTCCGCGAATTTCACTTCTTCTCCAAATTGATCCAGCTTGCAACTTTCCAGGCTGAGGCAGCCTCGGCATTCAAGACCCTCCCTCCCTCCCTCCCTCCCTCCCACCCTCTCGATCAGGTCTATCTTTGCAGAAGACCGGACCCACAACTGAGCCGTTACCAAAGACCGTCGCAGGTGGAGATGACCACGTCCGAACTGGGCAAGTCTTCCACGTATCCACTGTAATAGCAGTCCACCTGCAAAGAGAGAAGGGGGAAAGGACAGAGAAAAGCAGCTCCAGGTGTGACTAGGGGGGCACTTGAGGGAAGGGGGCACAGAGTGGCAAGAGAGTTTATAATGCCTTGGTTAAGCCACACTTGGAATCCTGCATCCAGTTTTGGTCATCACGAGGCTCTGGAAAGAGTGCAGAGAACAGCAACCAAGAGGATTAAAGGACCGGAGGCTAAAACACATGAAGAACAGTTGCAGGATGGCCAGTCTGGAGAAAAGAAGGACAAGGGGAGACATGATAGCAATCTTCCAATATCTCAGGGGCTGCCCCAAAGAAGAGGGAGTCAAACTATTCTCCAAAGCCCCTGAAGGCAAGACAAGAAGCAACGGAAACTAACCAAGGACAGAAGCAACCTGGAGCTTAAGGAGGAATTTCCTGGAAGAGCAATTAACCAGTGGAACCACTTGCCACCAGATTTTGTGGGCGCTCCAACACTGGAGGTTTTTAAGAAGCGACTGGACAGCCATTTGTCTGAAAGGATAGAGAGTTTCCTGCTAGAGCAGGGGGTTGGACTAGAAGACCTCCAAGGTCCCTTCCAACTCTGTGATTCTTCATTCTGTATGTTAGAAGGGACCTTCCTGAGTTTTTGGGAAAATGAAAAGAAAGGAGGTGTGTGAACTGCTTTCAGACTTGCAAAACTGTTCTTTTTCGATTTATAATATATAGATATAGAGAGATGCTAGCAGAGAGAGAGAGAAAGAGAGAGAGAGAGAGATAGGACAAAGATAAAGAGAGAATGATAGATGGATAGATGGATGGATGGATGGATGGATGATAGATTGTTAGATAGATAGATGATAGATGATAGATAGATAGATAGATAGATAGATAGATAGATAGATGATAGATAGATAGATAGATAGATAGATAGATAGATAGATAGATAGATAGATGATAGATAGATAGATGGACGGACGGATAGTAGGTATGAAGACAGACAGCATAGATAGATAGATAGATGGATGGATGGATGGATGGATGGATGGATGGATGGATGGATGATAGAGATAGATATAGATAGATAGATAGATAGATGGATGGATGGATGGATGGATGGATGGATGGATAGTAGACAGACAGACAGATTAGATAGATAGATAGATAGATAGATAGATAGATAGATAGATAGATAGATAGATAGATAGATGGATGATTGATAGATAAATAGATAGATAGATAGATAGATAGATAGATAGATAGATAGTAGGTAGACAGACAGATTAGATATAGATAGACAGACGGACAGACAGACGGATGGACAGATGGACGGATGGATGGACGGATGGATAGTAGGTATGTAGGCAGACAGCATAGATAGATAGATAGATGGATGGATGGATGGATGGATGGATGGATGGATGGACGGATAGTAGGTATGTAGACAGACAGCATAGATAGATAGATAGATAGAGATAGAGAGAGAGAGAGAGAGAGAGAGAGAGAGAGAGAGAGAGATAGATAGATAGATAGATAGATAGATAGATAGATAGATAGATAGATAGATAGATGGACGGACGGATAGTAGGTAGACAGACAGATTAGATGATAGATAGATAGATAGATAGATAGATAGATAGATAGATAGATAGATAGATAGATAGGTGGATGGACGGATGGACAGACAGGCAGATGGACAGATAGTAGGTATGTAGATAGACAACATAGGTAGGTAGGTAGGTAGAGAGAGAGAGAGATGGAGGGATGGACAAGTAGATTGATAGATGATGATCATAGACCGAGATAGAGAGGGGGAGGGGGAAGGGGGAGAGAAGCCCACATTTTATAACGGGGTGACTTACTCTTGGTTTTGGATGCTGGACAGTTTTCACTCCTTTTAAATCCAGAGAGTAAATAGGCATATTCTGAATGACAAAGGACCTGCATATGAAAAGACAGACCCGTGAAGGGATTTGCTCTTGGACTCAGCAACCGAATGCAGATGTTTGCATTCGGTTGCTCTTTGGCAGTGCAGTTGGCATGAAGAGGTTGCCCCCTCCCCCCCCCGGAGAAAGCTGGCCATGACCCCTTACCTCTGATAAAGGTGGAGAATCCTGTGAACGCCTTCGATTTTCATCAGGTAGGAAATTTCTTTCTGGAACGTACCAAGAAGCATGTATATTTAAGCCCTTGCCCTTCTGTCTCAATGGGTGTGTCCCCCCCCGAAGACTTACAATATGAGCCCCAAAGATTGTGGGGTCCTTGGGGCTCTCTGAGCCGGATGGTTTTCTTGGAGACGTTTTATGACCCAGCTAGGGAACATCATCAGTGCTAGAAGGGAGGGGCGTTTTTGGAAAGGAGGAGGAGAAGGAAGAAGAGGAGGAGGAGGAGGAAGAGAACTGCGAAGTCCTTGGTGGTCTCTGAGTTGTTTTCTCACAGGTATTTCTCTTTACCTGACTAGGTCACATTATCAATGCGAGGGAGAGTTTGGGGTGGGAGGTGTTGCTCTCTATTTATACAAAATTGCTTGACCTGTCAGTCTTGGTGTAGGTGGGGTTTTCTTCTTGGCAGACTGCTTGATTGTTTGTCTGGAGTTAATCCCTGCTTATCTGAGTCTAGGCTGCAGAGCAAGCCACTCTTATAAACAGGGAGCAAACCCTACCCTCACTTGCACTGATGATGTTCCCTACTTGGGTCATGGAATGTCTCCAAGAAAACCACCCACCCAGAGAGCACCAGGGAGCACACAGGTCAACCCTTGCTGGCTGGGGATGTTGAAGTGTGAATCAGCCTCATTTATTTATTATTTTATTTTATTTTTTTATTTTAATTTGATTTATATGCCGCCCTTCTCCGGAGACTCAGGGCGGCTTTCAATGTGTTAAGCAATAGCCTTCATACTTGTGTATATTTATACAAAGTCAGCTTATTGCCCCCAACAAACTGGGTCCTCAATTGACCTACCTTAGAAAGGATGGAAGGCTGAGTCGACCTTGAGCCTGGCGAGGATTGAACTCACAGAAATTACAGGCAGCTGGTGTTAATTGCTGCCTTTAGTAGGAGGCATTAGCCCTCTACGCTACACAGGCTCATTCCCCCTCCCGCCCCCCCGGGGAAAACTGTAATTAATCAGAGGTGAATGGATCTTGTTTTCCATGGTGTATACTCTCCAAGAAAGAAAACCCGAAGTATATATTCTAAGAAACATTTTTATTGTAAAAGTAAAAAAAACCTAGATAACTACATCTTTACTGGCAGTGATATCTCAGAGATGGACAAAGGAAGAAGTAAATCAGGAAGTTAGAGAAGAAAGAATGTAGACATGCGCAGTAGCTCAGAAGTCACAAGACAGTCTTATCTTTGTTGATTAAGTTCTCTGGCAGGCTACCATAACGTTCAGAATGGAAGCTCAGCTGGCAAATACAAATAATGCAATGACAGGGGAATTCTGGGACATGAAGTCCACACCTCTTAAAGGTACTCAGAGTGAGAAACACTTTTTTTAAAAAAAATTGATTTATATGCCGCCCTTCTCCGGAGACTCAGGGCGGCTTACAATGCGTTAAGCAATAGCCTTCATACTTTTGTATATTTATACAAAGTCAGCTTATTGCCCCCACAAACTGGGTCCTCAATTTACCCACCTTAGAAAGAATGGAAGGCTGAATCGACGTTGAGCCTGACTAGGATTGAACTCAGAGAAATTACAGGCAGCTGGTGTCAATTGCTGCCTTTAGTAGGAGGCATTAGCCCCCTACGCTACACAGGCTCTGTTCAAACACGGTTCAAAGGAACCTCTTTCTCTACACCAATCCTGGTTTTGTCACAGTTGCCATCCACCATCAGCTCACAACCCATTTGCTAGCCATCCTCAAAGGGACTTGATATCTTAAACTACAGTTCCCATCAGCCCCAGCCTTTGGGAGCATCCATGGGTCTGTCATCAGAGGCGCTTCAGTGTATGTTGTCTGAATGGATGTGGGATGGGGAAAGGCCCTCTTAAACCCTCAAGGATTTTCCTTACTAGCCAGAGTCAGGCAGCCATTCAAACGGTGAAGCTCCATCTGGATTACCTTACTGAAGGCACCAATGGGCTGCTCCAGCAACGTAGGTACAGTCACTTCTGAATAAAGGTAGCTGGGATCTTCCATCGATCCTAGAAAAAAGGAACAAAAATGACCCAGTCCCAAGTTAGCATGGCAGAGGGGTAGGATGGATAGCCTCGGGAGGACCTCAGCCCAGTCACCAGCTCACATCCACTAACTGCCGTTTTTCAGAGTTGTGTGAGTAAAATGTCTCTCTGCCTCTTCTTGAGTCCGGCAAAAGAATAAACTGGAATGACACATGCGGATGGAAAAACTTGGCTCTGCCTTTATGACTGAGATTGGACAAACATTTGTCTGAGATGGTATAAGGGGGTCTACTTGGAAAGGGTTGGACTCGATGACCTCTGAGGTCAATTCCAGCCCTAGGATTCTATGAGATAGATGGATAAGTTATGATAGAATAGAATAGAATAGAATAGAATAGAATAGAATAGAATAGAATAGAATAGAATGGAATGGAATGGAATGGAATGGAATGGAATGGAATGGAATATAGCTATAATAGATTAAAAGATGACAGATACAGATAGATAAATAGATAGATAGATAGATGATTGATAGGTGATGGATGGATAGATAGATATAGATGATAGAAGGTAGGTGATAGATAGATAGATAGATAGATAGATAGATGATTGATAGGTGATGGATGGATAGATATAGATGATAGAAAGTAGATAGATAAATAGATGATTGATAGGTGATGGATGGATGGATAGATATAGATGATAGAAAGTAGATAGATAAATAGATAGATGATTGATAGGTGATGGATGGATAGATAGATATAGATGATAGAAGGTAGATGATAGATAGATAGATGATTGATAGATGATAGATGGATGAATAGATGATAAAGATAGATACTATAGATATATTAAAAGATGACAGATAATAGATAATATTGATATGATAGATTAGAAGGTAGAAGAAGATAGACAGAAAATGATACATAAATAATACGTAAATGACAGATGATAGAAAATAGATTAGAAGATGGATGATAGACGGATAGACAGACAGACAGCTGAGACTGCCTGCCTCCTGGAGATATTTTGGGATCTAGAGGTCCAGGATTAGTTACAAAGACTATGCAAAGGGTAAAGCAGAAGCGGATTTGCTTCCTCTGGTGCTGGGAAGGCACTCTGCAGATGCTCAGAGGCCTCTCGCCCGGTTTATTCCTTCCAATCCTACAAGCCAGTGGCACCAACTGGGGGTTTGGAGCAGGGCATCAGGGACCACGGAGCCTCCCGGGATGGACGGAACTACAACTCCCAATATCCTTCAACTTGAGCCTGGTTGCCTGGCTTCTGGGAATTGTAGTTCAGTTGCTCTTTGCCACCCACCCCAAATATTTCTACTCACCCAGTCTGAAGAGGACCCAAAGTAGCAGTAGCCAAGCATCCAACATTGTTCACTTTCAGGGCCGAAAAGAAGGGAGACAGACCCCCCCCAAGGGTGCCCCCTCCCTCAATTCCTTCCAGTAGGTGCCCCCATTGTTCAGAGCATTAACTGCCACCCAATTCTACTTCTCAGCAGCCCTTCAAGCCCAAGATCCCACCTGATTGGCTGCCTCCAGCTTATGTCCCACCCCCGTAGCTCTGTCACAACGTGCTTCACAATTCCAGCTGCTGAGCACACCAGCTGTCAATCAGCTATCAGAACCCACCCCTTTTCTTAGTCAGGTAGGAGCTCCTCCCCTTTCTGGGCCATAATTGTCTGGGAGTTTCAGGCTCCGCCCCTCTAATGCCCCATTGGCTGCTGCCGGTGCCTGTTCTGTTTGTGAGAGGTGGAAAGGAAGGGACTGAAGGTCTCAACCAAGGCCAAAACTGACCTCCATGGTGGACACTTGAATGAACCTTAAGGTGGTCTACACACTTTCATTCGTTGACATAATGAATGGAAACTAGACCACTTTGCTTCATGACAAGCCCTTGACCTTGGTGGCTGAAGCTAGAATAACAGAGTTGGAGGGGACCTTGTAGGTCTTCTAGTCCATCACCACCCCACTCAAGCATAGACCATTTCAGACCAAAGGCTCTCTACTCTCTTCTTAAAAACCTCCAATGTTCCTGGTGCCCACTCTGTGGTTTTTGCAGGTGTCCACAAGATGATGTCCAAGAAGCCAAGATGTTGGTTACCAAGGTATCTCAAGGAACATGAATCACACCTTGGTACCAACCATCTTGACATGTGGACCAGACGTTTTGTGGACCTCCCTGCTGGCCTTTGTGTTGAGAAGATCTCTCCTGAGAACCCAATCTTCATTTGGTTTTGGGTCTAGGGCACTCACCCTCCAGGACCCCAGGTAGATGGACTAGCAAGAGGCCCAACACCAGAGCAGAAGCTGCATCCTTCTGATGGGACCCCATCCTTCTCCTCCAGCAGCCTCTTCTCCCAAAAGCCAAGCAACCAACTGGCCATGGACGTTCCCAGTCTTCTCACCGATGGCCTTGAGTGGTGGTCCCATGCCATCAAGGCTCTGGATTCTCTAGACTGCCATGAGTTGGTCCTGGTTCTTCCAGTAGTCAATTTCCCTCCCTCCCTCCTCCTTCCTTCCCTGCCTTCCTTCCTCTTTCTGTTCTTCCTCCTCCTCTCCCTCCCTCCTCCTCTCCCTTCTTCCTTCCCTCCCTCCCTTCTTTCCCTCCTTCCTTCTTCTCTCACCTTGTCTCCTTCTTACCTCCTCTTTCTTCTCTTCTTCCTATCTTCCCTTCCTTTCCCCCTCCCTCCCTCTTTTCTTCCTTCCTTCTCTCTTCCCTCCCTTCCCTCCCTCCTCATTCTCTCTTCTCTCCCCTTCCTTCCTTCCTCTTTCCCTTCTTCCTCCTCCTCTCCCTCTCCCTCCCTCCTCCTCTCTCTTCTTCCTTCCCTCCCTCCCTTCTTTCCCTCCTTCCTTCTTCTCTCGCCTCGTCTCCTTCTTACCTCCTCTTTCTTCTCTTCTTCCTATCTTCCCTTCCTTTCCCCCTTCCTCCCTCCCTCTTTTCTTCCTTCCTTCCTTCTCTCTTCCCTCCCTCCTCATTCTCTCTTCCCTCCCCTTCCTTCCTTCCTTCTATCTTTCCTTCCTTCCTTCCTTTGTCCTGCCTTCCCTTGCCCTCCCCTCCCCTCATCATAAGCTCTGCCCTTGTCATCCAGTGGCCTGTTCTCCCAGTGGCCCACCAATTGCCCAAGGAAGCCCACCATCTCACAGTAGATGGCTTTCACTGCCATCAAGGCTCATGGTAGATCTGGGAGTTGAAGATGGGTGGACTTCAACTCCCAGAATCCCCCAGCCAGCTGCTGGCTGGGGGATTCTGGGAGTTGAAGTCCACCCATCTTCAAGCTTCCAAGGTTGAGAAATACTGCTGTAGAAGTTCTCTGCTCTTGGATAAGATGGTGGTGATGGAGAAAGAGGAGAGTCTGGTCCAGTGGGGGCTCCTTTGTGAGATGCCTTGAGGTCTGGGGCAGGGGTGAAATCTAACATTTGTTACTACCGGTTCTGTGGGCGTGGCTTGGTGGGAGGGCGGAGTAATATGACTGGGTAGGCGTGGCCACCTTTTTTAAAAAAACTTTTAAAAGTGTTTTTTCTACAACCTTAAGAGGTTGCAGAAAAAAATGCTTTTAGAAGCCTCTGACGATCGGGCAAGTCAGCTGGGATCGTCAGAGGCTTTTCAAAGCATTTTTTTCCCTACAGCCTCTTCGGTTGAAGAGGTTGCAGAAAAAAATGCTTTGAAAGCTGAGCCGCAGGATCATCAGAGGCTTTTATTTTTTTTTACTTTTAAAAGCATTTTTTTTGGCCAAAGAAATTGAAGGAAAAAATGCTTTTAAAAGTATAAAAAAACAGCCTCTGATGATCATGTGGCTCATCTGGGCATGGGGTGTGTGTGTGTGTGCAGGGATTTTTGCTACCGGTTCTCCGAACCACTCACCGCCATCACTACCGGATCGGGCAATCCGGTCCGAACCAGGAGCATTTCACCCCTGATGTGGGGCTGTTCTCACTCATGCCCAAGTGTAGGGAACCACACAATGGGTTCAAATTATAGGAAGGTAAACCCAGCTAGACTTTACTGACCCTTCATCGTAATAAGAGCCACTTAACTATGAAACAAGTTGGCCAGAGAGACAAGAGACTTCTCATCCTTGGATTTAAGGGCTTGGACAATGGCCTTCTGAGGAGGCTTCGATTTGGACTCCTCGGTGAGAGTAAAACGATGGAGCTGATGGCCTCAGGGATCCATTTAACCTGAGAACGGAAGAGAATAAAGAATTGGAAGGGACCTTGGAGATCTTCTAGTCCAACCCCCTGCCCAGGCTGGAAACCCCACCATTCCAGGCAAACAATTGTCCAATCTCTTCTTTAAAAACTTCCGGTGATGGAGCACCCACAAATAGTTCCTCTCATTAATTGTTCTCACTGCCAGGAAATTTCTCCTTATCTCTAGGTTGCGTCTCTAACCTCCTAACCTCTGATCTTCATAGAGATATTTCTGAGTTCTGCTACTTGCCAGGGTTGGGTTATCGTTTGAAGGACATCTAGCTTTTGAACCATGATGGGTGCGTATCTGGGCCCCTCAGGTCAAGAAGGCCTCAGAGAAATGGGAACAGCTTCAGAAATGAACTTTGAAGATGATCAAGGGGTTACAAACCAAAATTTTATGATACAGATGAAGGAGCTGGCCATGTTCAGCCTGAGAAGAGAAGGCCAGTCTTCAAATAATGGATAGGAGGCCATGCAGAAGTAAAGTAGATGAAGCGGGATCTGCTAGATGACCACTGGATAACTTTCTATTCACTATATTCTAAAAGCAACTATATTTTGAAAGCAGGATATGCATCCAGCTGGAGAAAGTACAAAGTCAGTTTAAAATCCTTTGATACTCTGAGAGGCCCCTAAACCTGTCAGCAGAGAGAAACAATTCTAATGACATATAGCTAAAGGTTAGTAAGACCAAGGATAACCACCTGGAAGAACTCATGCTTCAGTAAGAATTATAATTGTTTGGCAAGGATGATGTAAAACTTTAGTAATAAGGAAATGTCAATTAAATATAACGGATGTATGTTAACCATATCTGGAAAGTTGCTGTGTTAGCAGAATCCTTTGTTTGAAACAGTATAAAAACTGTGGTCTCAGAATTATCAAATTGTTCAGATTTTTAGGTACTCATACCTTCTGAACCTATTGCGCAATAAACCTGAATCTATCTGACCCTATGGGATGTCTCTTATATCCTTTCTTCCATAACAGAAGAAAGTCAAAATCTTCCTCTTTTTTTTTTTTTTTTTGCATTTTTCAGGACATGGAATGAGGGATTTAAATTACAGGAAGATGCCTTCTGTTGAGGCAGCGCTTGGAAAAAAATCCAGAACTTAAATCCCTCCTCGGAAGTATAGCGTCTATTCATCCCCACTAAACCCCACATTTTAAAATCATGGTTTGTTGATAAAGTTGGAACAGCTAGCTCCCCATAGAGCAATGATGTCTTGAAATACTAGTCTGGTGTTTAAAACACAGTATTGAGGATTTAGAAGCAGCAGAGATGAAGTTGACGCGCTGGGTGAATCCCAGGCAGTGGTGGCTTATTCAAACTTAATTCATTAAGTTTGAATAAGTTTGAATAATCCATTTAACTATGGTTAAATGCAAGCTAACGATCACAGAGAACCAGGAGTATGGTAGTCTTGGCTACAGTGACCATATCAATAGTTTTGATAAACAGGGTGAGAATTTTGTATTGTTTTTTGATGGCTGGCTGGGGAATTCTGGGAGTTGAGGTCCACACCCCTTCAAACTACATTAGATGTGGGCTTAATGCTTTCATTCATAAGGCAACAGCACCACCAAGTGGCCAATATAGTTCTTGCAGCACAAAGTCGTCTGCTTTCCGTGGATAGCACGTTTCTTCCATTCTTATGATCCCCTTCTTCGCGCTGCCTCCCCCCAACTCCGGACCTACCTGGACCACAACTCCCAGAATCCTCTAGCCAGGTTGTTCCAGGAAATCTACAAAGGTTTTTCCACCTCAAATAGTAACAATAAAACAGTTGGAAGGGATCTTGGAGGTCATCTAGTCAACCCCCCTGCTTACGCAGGAGACCTATACTAGGGATTCGAACTGCTGACCTTTCTGATTGACAAGCTCAGTGCAGGGGTGAAATCCAGAAGGTTCTGACAGGTACCGGAGAACCGGTAGTGGAAATTTTGAGTAGTTCGGAGAACTGACAAATGCCATCTCTGGTTGGCCCCAGAGTGGGGAGGGAATGGAGATTTTGCAATATCCTTCCCCTAGGAGTGGGGTGGGAATGGAGATTTTGCAATATCCTTCCCCCAGGAGTGGGGTGGGAATGGAGATTTTGCAATATCCTTCCCCTAGGAGTGGGGAGGGAATGGAGATTTTGCAATATCCTTCCCCCAGGAGTGGGGAGGGAATGGGGATTTTGCATTATCCTTCCCTTGCCACGCCCACCAAGCCACGCCCCCAGAACCGGTAGCAAAAAAAATGTGGATTTCATCACTGGCTCAGTGTCTTAGCCACTGAGCCACATAGTCAGGATCACGTCAGGATGAAAGCTGAAGACTCCACAGACCGTTTCTCCTTCACCACAGATGGTGGCCTTCCAGAAGATCAAAAGGAGGTCCTCCATCATGCAAAGTCTGGGTTGACTTTGACCCTGTATCCGTAGATGAAGTGGACAGGATTGTGGGTAGATTGGGGGCCTCCACATGTTTGTTGGACCCATGTCCCTCCTGGCTCGTCGGGGTGACCAGAGAAGTGACCAGAGATGGATCCAGGCGATTGTCAACGCTTCCTTGAGGGATGGGGTCTTCCCTGCCATCCCTAAGGAGGCGGTGGTTTGACCTCTTCTCAAGGAGCCTGCCCTTGATCCAGCTTCCTTGAACAACTTATGTCCCGTCTCCAACCTTCCCTTTATAGCGAAGATTGTTGAGTTCATGGTGGCATACCAACTTCCACAATTCCTGGAGGAAACGGATTACCTTGACCCGTACCAATTGGGTTTCAGGCATGGACACAGCACGGAAACGGCATTGGTCACTTTGGTGAATGATTTCTGGTGGGCCCGGGATGGGGGCTATTCCTCCATTCTGGTCCTACTTGACCTCTCAGAGGCTTTCGATACCATCCACCATGGTATCCTACTGCGGCGACGGGGGGGTTGGGGGTGGGGGGCACTGTTCTGCAGTGGTTCTCCTATCTCTTGGGTCGTACGCAGTTTGTCTGGGCGGTTGGTCAGAGATCCTCCCTGAAACCCCTCACGTGTGGGGTGCCTCAGGGGTCGGTTCTCTCCCCCTTGCTCCTTAACATCTATATGAAGCCGCTGGGTGAGATTATTCGTGGTTTTGGGGTTTCGGGGTGAGTTATCATCAGTATGCTGATGATACCCAGCTTTACATCTCCACTCTGGACCAACTCAGAGATGCCCTTTCCGTGATGTCTAGGTGTCTGGAGGCAGTGCAGGTCTGGATGGGTAGGAACAGGCTCAGACTCAACCCCTCCAAGACGGAGTGGCTATGGTTGCCTGCATCTCATGGTCTAGTGGCCCCATCACTTTTGATGGGAGGGGAGTCGCTCACTCCCTCTGAAAGGGCGCGCAATCTAGGCGTCCTCCTGGATTCGCGGCTGCCCTTAGTGGACCATCTAATGACCATGACCACAGGTTCGCCTGGTGTGCCAATTATGGCCTCTCCTAGACAGGGATGCCCTGTGCACAGTCACCCAAGCTCTCGTTATCTCTCGTTTGGACTACTGCAATGCCCTCTACATGGGACTGCCCTTGGGGTGTACTTGAAGGCTCCAGCTGGTCCAGAATGCGGCCATGTGGGTTGATACGGGAGCTTCCCGTTACTCCTGTGCTTCACCTCTCCTGCGCGAGCTGCACTGGCTACCGGTGGTCCTTCGGATTCGCTTCAAGGTACTGGTACTTACCTATAAAGTCCTACATGGCATGGGCCCGCGGTATTTACAGGACCATCTTCTGCCTGCCTCCCACTGCCCAGTGCGCTCACATAGGACTGCCCTCCTCTGGGTGCCATCAGCCAGACAATGTTGGCTGATGGCGCCCAGGATGAGGGCATTCTCTGTAGGTACGCTGACCTTCTGGAATGGGTTACCCATGGAGCTCCGGATGGCCCCCGACCTCCGCTCCTTCCCCCGAGAGCTGAAGACATGGCTTTTCCAACAAATTGGCTGATCTGATGGATGCTTTTAATCGGGTGGATTTTAAATTGATTGTCTTGTGTAGTTATTTGTTACCGTTTTCATTGTTTTAATTTCTATAAGCCGCCCTGAGTCCTTCGGGAGAAGGGCGGCATATAAGTATAATAAAATAAATAAATAATGCAGACTAAAAAAAGGGTAGGGTTGGGAGGGACCTCAGAGGTCCTCTAACTGAACCCTGGCTAAGGTTGGGATGATGGCCTGTGGAGATGACCCACATCACTAGGAAGGCTGTGAGCTCCACGTCTGAACGCTTGAAAAGAAGGGAATTTCAGTCATTATTTCCCACACAAGAATAGGACATCAGAAAAACCAAGGTTTTCACAGCCCACAGTGTTCCTGTAAGACCCCAATGGTGGTCCTAAGTCAAGGACGACCTACAACTGAATAAGTAATACTCCTCTGAACTGAATTCAATGGCATTTAAATGCAAGTAATTTTTTTGCAGTTGCAAGAGCCTGGTAGCTCAGCAGACTAAAAGCACTGTGATTAACACCAGCTGTCTGCAATTACTGAAAGTTCGAATCTCGCCAAGCTCAAGGTTGACTCAGCCTTCCATCCTTTCTAAGGTAGGTCAATTGAGGACCCAGTTTATGGGGGCAATAAGCTGACTTTGGATAAATATACAAAAGGATGAAGGCTGTTGCTTGGCGCATTGTAAGCCGCCCTGAGTCTCCGGAGAAGAGCGGCATACAAATCAAATTTTAAAAAAAGTGGTGAAGAGCAGAATGAATTCTTAAATAAATACAGTTTCAATATTCCACAAAAACAGATTTTTTCACATTGCAAAATTTGGGGATTTGAGCTGATCCTGCCTGTCTGCAAAATCTACCCCTTTTTTCTGTTAAAAAAATAAAATAAAATAAAAATAAAACAGAGACATTTAGACGTTTGCATATGAAATTTATTGGAAAAGAAAATACTCGGTATTCCCTTTTGCCGAAACCCCTAAAACCAGAAGAGTCAACGACTGTAAGAAAAGACGAAAGAAACCTGCAGAGAAATTTTTTTTTTCAACACGCACGCCAATATTTATATCCCTGTCAAACGAAACCTCCTTTTTCTTTTTCAACAGGGTTTCCACCGAAAAGTGGCTTTGTTTCCACAGAGCTGGACAACCCGGCTTGAGCAAAGTTAAAAAGCTCGGCTCTTTCGAACAGAATCTGTAGATAGATATGTACATATATATATTTATATATACACACACACACACGCACATACATTAGGCGTACACACGCACACAGGAGAGAAAGTGTGAATCACATACACACCCACGTTAAAACCAGAAAGGGCTGAGCTGCAGCAGGGGGAACCTGTGTAGCCCAAAAACATGTCGGTTGCTACTCAAATCTGTAGTTATAGCAGTGTTTATTGACTGTGGCTCCTTTAAGATGGGTGGACTTCAACTCCCAGAATTCCCCAGCCAGCGTTGCTTATTGACTGTGTTGCTGGCTGGGGAATTCTGGGAGTTGAAGTCCACCCATCTTAAAGGAGCCACAGTCAATAAACACTGTTCTAAAGATAAATATTTGGCCATTCGCAACTCGAAAGGGGAGGGGAAATCTGTTGCAATCCGTGAGTAAGCCCTGCACAATTCTTGGGAGCCCTTACTTGATTGTGAGCATGAGAGAGAAATTATTTTTTTTTTCTTTTAAAAAAACGACCCGTTTTTCTAAGATTTAAGAGAAGTTGGCAGTGATGAAAGAACCTCTGCAAAGCGAGAGCCAGCCGAAGCCAAACCTCAGCCTCCATAGGCACACACCAGCTACGACTGCAGGGTTGTGGATGCAAACTCGAACCCGGTACCCACGTCAAAGCCCAAAGGAAGTTAAAAAAAAAGAAAAGACAATTCAGCAAGGAATTCTCTTTGCCGCCAGCTAAACCTCAGCTGCGGGAAACGAAAGAGGTCAAGAGATGAAATAATGGATGGTTTATTAAATAGATGGGCTGACCGTCTCACCCATTTTAAGGTGACGCTTTCGATTCGAAATATGTCCCTTGAGAGATTCAAAATAGCCATCATTTTTAAACAGGCTACTCGTGAGGAGAGTGCCCCACCCACCTTCTCCAGGCACACCTGGGGAATGAGACTTAAGGAGACGCCATGGGAAGGGGCATTTGTCGGGAACAAATCCTGAGTTCCCAAAGAGTTTGCCTTTAACTTGCCAAGAGTCCTTGTTGGGGTTCTGGATTAATTCTCCAGATCTTTTGCTCCCTGAACTCCTTCCTTGGCTCTTGTTTTGCCAAAGACATTTGGGATTTATTTATCGTGCAGCCTTGGTGCAGACAGCGCTGGGAGGGACTAACTGCAGCCGGAGGCTGCTTGAGGTTTGTGTGAGGGTTTGTTTTCACTCTGCTCTGGGACTTGCCAGAAACGTGGGAGCGTTTGGAGCAACAAAAAAGTGGTTTGAACCGACAGCTGTTTGTGTTATCTCTGTGCCGTGCCCTGGGTCACCGCACTTCTGGTGGACCCAGAATTTTGCCGGTAAGTTTTGGTTCTTCCATCCGATTGGAAATAGCATCTGAGAACCATCTCAGTCATCAACCTCAAGAGGCAACATGGGGAAACATGAAGGAGAAAACCCTGGAAGATGTTGAGCTGAGAAGGAATTTAAAAAGGGAGATTCCTTTGAAGGCCTAAATTAAATTCTTAGGAAGGAGGAATGTTTTGGTGAGCGAGCCCTAGTTCGCGCAGATTTTTAGAAGATAGGTCACGTCAGTTGTGAAAGACCACAACTTTGTTGTTTCACAAAAGGGCCCTCAGGCAGAACATCACTGATCCATATCACTGTCAAATGTTTGAGTCTGGCGGCTGGTCCAGAAATGGAGACTCAAGACTGAGAATACCCAAGAACCCACGTTCTTTGTTTCATGGAGGGGCAAAACCTTTGTCCAATCTGTTGTCCGGTGTCCATGGACTATATCATGGTAGGGTTTCATATAATACACTGAATCTGAAACTCTGGGGAACCCACAACAGTTGGGTTTCCACCATGCTGTGCTCCAGGCAATAAGCCATTCCTTGATATTATGGGGTCCCCTGGTTTGCAAGATGCCAGAACCAGGTTGAGTCACCAGGAATCCCATCCCCTCGGCACGTGTGTTGCAGAAATCCAGAGTCACACCTTTCCTGATTCTGGAATTTGTATTTACAAATAGAAATACTTCTTCTCTGACAGGGACCCAGTTTTGACCTGGGATTTCTGGGGAAGAGGAGATACTCAACGAAGAATCCTCTTTTCCAAGCGAGAGTGATTGGCAATTGGTTTCTCTCAAGCCAGGTCAAAATTACGACGTTGCATGGATCACAGGTAGTCCTCGATTTACAACAGTTCATTGAGTAACCATTCAAAATTACAACGGCACTGGGAAAAAAAGTGACTTATGTCCATTTTTTTCACACTTACAACCGTTGCCATGGTCCCGTGATCAAAATTCACACTCGAAAGGTCGTAAAACTCGCCAAACAAATGTCTCCCTTAACGACAGAAAGCTTGGGCTCAATTGTGGCTGTAAGTCGAGGACTATCTGTATTCCGTCTTTACAGAGAGCATAAGCCTCGTTCTGGGCTCACCGCTGAAGGAACGACGCCCCCCTCCGCCCCCCAATCCATCCTCATCCTCACCTCCAGCGAGGAAGGCTGGGTCTGTTTGGGTTTGGGGTCTTCGGGGTCCAATGGGAGACATCCAAGATCAGAGTAAAAGAAGAAAGTTTTTGTAAATTTTGCAAGGTCACCCACTCTGGTTGTTGTGTCCCTTGCACTCCCGTTTCTTCCTTGTTCCTTTTTTGAGGGGCGCCAGGAGCAAAATAAATACTGTTGCATCTACTACCAGTGAGTTGCTTCGGGCTGACACATTCAGTTGGTAAATTGCTATCAAACGGACATCAAGAGTGGCGCGCAAAAGCTTCAGCTGGAAGGCAACGTAGAAAACGTAAGGCAAATGAAGACACCGTTTCCTGCTGGAGTTGTGGCTCTCGCTTCATAAACTCATCACAAGTTTGCTGCAGAAAATGGGGCAGCTTTCACTCTCGCTGCACACTGACGGTTGCCCCTAACCCATCTGGAGTTAAGGATTGTCCCCCCAAAGCCAAAATATCAGATCCTACAGCGCTGAAAGTGAGCTGGGGGTGAAATGAGAAACGTTTTCCAGTCCAGTGGTTGAGAAAGGAACAAATGACTCAACAACTGTACAATTGCAAAAAACACAATCCGGGCCCCTTGGCTACACGTTACACTCACTGTGTCCAAAAAGAAGCTTGGCGGAGGAGAAATAATTGTCCAAGGGTTCTGGAGAAAAGCCACTGAGATTGCAAAGAATGGATGTTCTGGAGAAGTAAGTAAGTAAGTAAGTAAGCTTGAGATGCCGGGTGAGGAATTCTGGGAGTTGGAGTCCACCTGTGGTCAAGGCACCTGTTTGGCTCTTCTCTCCCTGCACTTCTCCTGGCTTGACTATTGAAAGTTGGTGGAGTGGTTTCCTGACCTACCATGATGGGAATAGAATAGAATAACAGAGTTGGAAAGGACCTTGGAGGTCTTCTAGTCCAACCCCTGCTTAGGCAGGAAACCCATCATTCCAGACAAATGGTTATCCAGCATCTTTTTAAAAACTTCCAGTGTTTTTAAAGGAGCATTCACAACTTCTGGAGGCAAGTTGTTCCACTGATTAATTGTTCTCCCTGTCAAGAAATTTCTCCTTAGTTCTAAGTTGTTTCTCTCCTTGATTAGTTTCCATCTGTTGCTTCTTGCCCTGCCCTCAGGTGCTTTGAAGAATAGCTTAAGTCCTTCTTCTTTGTAGCAACTCCTGAGATATTGGAACACTGCTATCGTGTCTCCCCTAGTCCTTCTTTTCATTAAACTAGACATACCCAATTCCTGCAACCGTTCCTCATATGTTTTAGCCTCCAGTCTCCTAATCCTCTTTGTTGCTCTTCTCTGCACTCTTTCTAGAGTCTCCTCATCAACTGACATTCTCGCTCCTCCACCCACAACTGTTGGGGGAAAAAATGGAAAATCCACCTGGTCTACTCTACGGTTCTTATTTCTCTACAAATATTTTAAGAGCAGTTCTCAGCCACCTAAATGTTGTCCACTAACAATTGAGTTACCGGGATTTAAAACTGGGTTGGGTTGATAGGTTGTAGTTTTGCACCACTACAAAACCATACAGATAACAATTCCTTGTTAGGGATGCACCCAAGTGTAGGCCTCCACAAGCTTCTTACTCCACTTGACAATGAAATATGGGCGATATCTAGGGATACACCCAAGTGTAGGCCTCTAGAAGCTTCTTACTCCACTTGACAATGAAATAAGGGCGACAAGCTGCCCACTGAAAGGAACAGCCATTTCTACAATAGAAGAACTTACTTAGATGACCTTCACTCATTCATCCGGAACCCTCCCTTCCAGCACTGATGATGTTCCCTAGTTGGGTCATGAAATATCTGGAGGAAAACAACTAAACTCAGAAAGCACCAAGGACCCACAGCCTTCCTCCTCCTCCTCTGAACAAACCCCACTTCCTTCTAGCACTGATGATGCTACCTAGTTGGGTCATGAAACGTCTACAAGAAGACCATCCAGCTCAGAGAGCACTGAGGACCTCACAGTTCAACCCTGAGCTACAAATATTTTCTCCTGTTGCTCGTAAAAGGGGGTAAAACTCATTTAACAACTGTCTTGCTTAGCAACAAAAATTGGGCTCAACTACGGACGTCCCTTGAGGACTACCTGTATTTAGTACAAACCCACTTTCTAGATTTAAAAAAAGAGTTAATGGTTTTGTCGGATGTGGGATTTGCTAATTCA
>CM075962.1:2447661-2545161 GCA_038048745.1 Coluber constrictor foxii | reverse complement strand
ACCGCCAGCAGAATAACAGAGCTGGAAGGGACCTTGGAGGTCCTGTAGTCCAAGGGTCTCCAACCGTGGCAACTTTAAGACGGGTGGACTTCAACTCCCAGAATTCCTCAGCCAGCTGGGTGAGGAATTCTGGGAGTTGAAGTCCACCCGTCTTAAAGTTGCCACGGTTGGAGACCCCTTCTCTAATCCAAACACCTACTCGAGACCCTGCTTGATGTTCCTCTTTCCCTTCTAGCTCTAATTCTATCTATCTATCTATCTATCTATCTATCTATCTATCTATCTATCTATCTATCTATCTATCTATCTAACTATCATCTATCTATCTATCTATCTATCTATCTATCTATCTATCTATCTATCTATCTATCTATCATCTATCTATCTATCTATCTATCGGTTCGATTTATATGCCGCCCTTCTCCGGAGACTCAGGGCGGCTTACAATGCGTTAAGCAATAGCCTTCATACTTTTGTTTATACCTTCTTAGTAGGGCTTTCGGCCCCCCCCTAAGCGGTGTTCTTTTTGATACAAAGTCAGCTTATTGCCCCCACAATCCGGCTCCTCATTTTACCTACCTCGGAAGGATGGAAGGCTGAGTCAACCTTGAGCCTGGTGAGATTCAAACTTGCAGTAATTGCAGGCAGCTGGCAGCTAAAGTGCTTACTTTAACAGCACTTTAGTCCGCTGTGCCACCAAGGCTCCCAAAGGGGCAGGGGATGTGGCTGGAAAGGGCAGAGTCTTTTGGCCGGAGAAGGTGCCGGGTTGCAAGAGGAAGAGCTCCACCTTTCAAGGCGGAACCGAGGGGTCCAGGCTACCAGCCCGGGAGATCGGGGCTCCGTTCTCCTTGGCTTCGTACTCACCGCGATCTTCCGGGTGGTTTTCCATCCTTTGGTCTGATCTGAGAGGTCACAGGAGGTCATCAGAAGGTATAGTAGGAGGCTGTGATGCTGCTTATTCGCCGGGTCGTAGCCAACTGCAAAGGGGGAGAGAGGAGGAGGAGGAGTAATGGAGGAAAAGGGAAGGAGAGAAGGAAAGGAGGGGGAAGAGAGAAAGAGAGAGAGAGAGAAGGAAGGAAATGGAAGAGTAGGAGAAAATGTGGAGGGAGGGAAGGAAAAGGAAGGGAGGGAGGAAGGAAAGAAGGAGAAGGGAAGGAGGGAGGGAGGGAAGTAGAAAGGAAAGGAGAGAGAAGAAAGAAAGGAAAGAAGAGAGGAAGGGTGGGTGAGGTGGGAGGGGGGAAGGTAAGTAGAAAGGAGAGAGAAGGAAGAAAGGAAAGAAGAAAGGAAGAGGGAGGGAGGGAGAAAGAAGGGAGGGAGAGAGAGAGGAAAAGGTAGGAAAAGGAAAGATGGATGGAAGGGAGGGAGGGAGGGAGAGAAGAAGGAAGGGGAAAGGGAAGGAAGGAAAGAAGTGAGGGAGAGAGAGAGGAAAAAGTAGAAAAAGGAAAGATGGATGGATGGAGGGGGGAGGGCGGGAAGAAGGAAGGAAGGAAGGAAGGAAGAGGGAGAGAGGAAGGAAAGGAAGGAAAGAAGAAAGGAAGAGGGAGGGAGGGAGGAAGGAAGGAAGGAGAAAGGGAGGGAAAGGAAAGGAGGAAAGAAAGAAGGGAGGGAGGGAGAGAGGAAAATGTAGGAAAAGGAAAGATGGATGGATGGAAGGGAGGGAGGGAGGAAGAGAGAAGTAGAAAGGAAGGAAGAAGGAAAGAAGGAAGGAAGAGGGAGGGAGGAAGGAAAGAAGGAAGGAAAGAAGGAAGGAAAGAAGGAAGGAAGAGGGAGGGAGGGAGGAAGGAAGGGAGGAAGGAGAAAGGGAAGGAAGGAAGGAAAGAAGGGAGGGAGAGAAAGAGAGGAAAAAGTAGGAAAAGGAAAGATGGATGGATGGAAGGGAGGGAGGAAGAGAGAGAAGAAGGAAGGAAGGAAAGGAGGAAGGAAGGAAGAGAAGGGGAGAGAGGAAAAAGTAGGAAAAGGAAAGATGGATAGATGGAGGGGAGGGAGGAAGAAGAAGGAAGAAAGGAAGAGGGAGGGAGGAAGGAAAGAAGGAAGGAAAGAAGAAAGGAAGAGGGAGGGAGGGAGGAAGGAAGGGGAAAGGGAAGGGAAGGAGGAAGGAAAGAAGAGAGGGTGGGTGAGAGGAAAATGTAGGAAAAGGAAAGAAGGATGGATGGAAGGAAGGAAGGAAGGAAGAAGGAAAGAAAGAAGGAAGGAAGGAAAAGAAAGTTAAGGAGAAAAGAAAGCCATACAGAGAGAAGGGGAAAGGAAGTATAATTGCCTAAATATGCACAATGCATTTTAATCTTGTCTGTTGGTTTCCTGACTATCATGTTGGACAGATCCGCAACCTGCCAGTTGACACAAAATCTCTCTGTTTTTGGTGGAACCTCCTTTTTCAAAACAAAGATCGAGCGCCCGGCTTTCCCCACCCATGGTGGGACCCAGGTTCCAAACCTGCCACCTAAGGGAGCCTTCCTCCCAAAACAAGGAGCGAATTTAAGAAAGAAACGCCACTCGGGTTTCTTTCTCCTTGGAAGCCGTTCTGTCCTTGAGAAGGTACAGGGATAAGGCAGCCCGTCTTTTCACGCTCCATGCATTTTACTTTTTAAGGAGATAATAATAATAATAATAATAATAATAATAATAATAATAATAATAATAATAATAATAATAATAATAATAAATTATTGGTGGGAAAACGAGGGTGATTTTCAAGGACGCACAAAACAGCTCCCTGAGCCCCGAATCAGGCAAATGGATTCCGTGGCAAAGATCCAATTTTCTCCTTGTCAACCTATTTTCTGAAAGGCCATTTAAGATGTGACTTGTTATAAAAATAGACAGGTCGTCCTCGACTTACAACCATTAGGAACACGGTTGTAAAGCGAGTCTGGCATCCCCTTTGGCTTTGCAAAAGAGGATCGCATGACCCCGGGACACTGCAACCGTCAGCCGAGCTCCACTTGGGAGAGTCTATATCTGAGGAGCCTTTGTCTGTGGAGTTGAAGACACCTCAATTAGAATTAGAAGACTAATTAATTAGAAGACCCTCAATTAGATTAGAAGACCCTCAATTTCGGATTAGAAGACCCTCAATTTCAGATTAGAAGACCCTTAATTTCGGAAGGATGGGGGTGGGGGGTGTCCCGCTTTACCGTCGGCCATCTTCTGCAAGTCTTTGAAGATCCTCAAGTGATGAGCGAGGTCGGTGGCCAGGATGATGTCCCTCATCAAATCCAGCATCCTTTGGTAATCCTGTGGGATCAAGCGGGTCCCTGCTTTACCATCCTTCACAACTGGTTAGTCATGAGAGGCTGCTCTGTGGCCTGAAGGAGGACACCTGCCTTGAAGGCCTCTCAAGAGGTCCCAGGTAGGACTCTGAAACTCCATCCACAGCTTGGAGAAGACCGGGGGGATAGTTTGGGGAAACAATTGGATCTTCGGTGTCCAAAGACCTCCAGCCTATTTGAAAGCTGGTTGTGAACTAAGTGCAGTGTTTCTCAGCCTTCACAACTTTAAGATATGGGGACTTCAACTCCCAGAATTCCCCAGCCAGAATGGGTGAACTTCAACTCTCAGAGTTCCCCAACCACATGTATGGATTTTAACTCCCATAACTCCCCATCTACCAGAGCTGGACTTCAACTCCCAGAATTCTCCAGTCAGCACAGAAGCACTTCAACTCCCAGAATTCCTGAGTCAGCATGGGTGAACTTCAATTCCCAGAATTCCCCAACCACCAGACTTCAACCCAGAATTCCCCAGCTAGCATGGGTGAACTTCAATTCCCAGAGTTCCCCAACCACATGTATGGATTTCAACTCTCATAACTTCCCATCTACGAGAGCTGGACTTCAACTCCCAGAATCCCCCAGTTCACCAGAGCTGAACTTCAACTCCCAGAATTCCTGAGCCAGCATGGGTGAACTTCATCTCCCAGAATTCCCCAACCACATGTATGGATTTCGACTCTCATAACTTCCCATCTACGAGAGCTGGACTTCAACTCCCAGAATCCCCCAGTTCACCAGAGCTGAACTTCAACTCCCAGAATTCCTGAGCCAGCATGGGTGAACTTCATCTCCCAGAGTTCCCCAACCACATGTATGGATTTCAACTCCCAGAATCCCCCATTCTCCAGAACTGGACTTCAACTCCAAGAACCCCCCCAGTTAGCATATCCCAGGGCCACCTGGGAAGGGGGACAAGTGCCAAAGAAGTCAAGATCGTATCTATCCCTGTGCCATAAAAACCGCCTGCTCCCTTTTTAAAAGCCCCCTCCCCAATTTCTCCTTCCCACGGATGAGGCTCGGCCTGCCCAGGAAGCCCACCTTGCGAGAGAAATGGTCGAAGATGTTGCAGCCCTGGGTGTTCAGGATGGCGATGGCTTGAGCGAAATGGTGTCGCTGAGACAAACGAAACACAACAGCGGAGATGTCAACGAATTTAGTGCGTAATTGCGCTCTTAAATCAATTGTTTTGTGTAAGTGCATATCGGGTTGTGCAGTGGGACACAGGTAGATCTCGCCTCACAACCAATTCTTGAGCAGCCTTTTGAGGTTACAAGAATGCTAAGAAAAAAGTGGCTTATAAGCTGTCCTCACACTTACAGCCGTTGCAGAATTTCCCCATGATCAAAATTTGAGGATTGGCATGTATCTGGGACCATAGCACGAATCACCGTTTACAAGGAAGGTCAAGGAAGGTGGGGAAGCTGGATTCACTTAACAACCGTGACTTGTTTAACGACGTTGGTGATTCACTTCACAACAGTGGCCAAAAACAGTGGCTCTTCCATCCCAAGGACCGGCCCACAGATTTCCACTGCTCTCCTCTCCTCCGCCTTCTGCGCATCCTCCCATCAGGCACCAGACCCAGCTGTTCCTCCTCCTCCTCATCAGCCACCTCCAGACCTGGGGGCTGTTGACTCTCCATCTGAGGGCTGACGGACGGCCCAGGCTCTGCCTCGGTTTCCCTCTCTGTGCCAGCTCCATTCCCTCTTCCCCCTCTGAGCTCCTAGGTTGCCTTGATGCTGAGCCTGACTCCCACACGTCCTCCTCCTCCTCCTCTGAGTCGGATGCTGGAAGGGCCAGCACCGACAGGCCACAAGTAATATGATGGATTCACTACTCCATCTGTGTCTCCCAGCAGGGCCCCCTGGAGGTGGGGGGGGGGGGAGTTTTCAAAAGAATCAAGATGGCGGCATTGATGTAATTGAAACTTTATTTGTATGTATGTCTGTCTGTCTGTTTGTTTACTTACTTACTTATTTAGAGGTAGTTCTTCGACTTATGGCCACAACCGAGCCCAAAATTTATGTTGATGTGTGAGACACCTGTTAAGTGAGTTTCGTCCCGTTTTACGACCTTTCTCACCATGGTCGTTAAGTGAATCAGTGCAGTGGTTAAATGAGCCACACGGTTTGTTAAGGGAATCTGGCGTCTTCATCGACTTTGCTTGTCAGAAGGTCGCCAGAGGAGAATCACGTTGCCCTGGGACACTGCAACAGTCCTAAGAACCTGCCAGTTGCCCAAACCTTTGAATTTAGGTCATGTCACCAAGAGAATGCTACAGGGGTCGTAAGTGTGAAAAATGGTCATAAATCACTTTTAGTGTCATCATAACTTCGAACGGTCACTGTTGTGAGTCAAGGCTACCGGTATTGGTGACTGTTCTGTTCAGACCCAAGTTAATTCCCAGGGATTTTCCCACAAGCTACGGAGAAAAGGCATCTCGAAGAGACTTCAACCCCCCTGGATTTTCTCTCCTGCTTGGGCCAAATTTGACCCTAGTTCCCATCTGGCAAAGAGGGCAACGGATTCCTGAATCCACAAGAGATGGAGCCTCATGGGGTCTCCATCACGGCCTCCTCCTTTCGTTTATCGGAACGGTAGAGGGTCTCCTGCTTGAGTCTTGGACTAGAAGACCTTCCAGAAGAGCAGAGGAGAGGAGAGGAGAGGAGAGGAGAGGAGAGGAGAGGAGAGGAGAGGAAAAGAGAAGGGAAGAGAAGAGAAGAGAAGAGAAGAGAAGAAGAGAAGAGAGAGGGATGGAGGAGAGAAGAAGGAGAAGAGAAGAGAAGAGAAGAGAAGAGAAGAGAAGAGAAGAGAAGAGAAGAGAAAAGGATGGAGAAGAGACGGAGAAGAAGAGAAGAGAGAAGGATGGAGAAGAGAAGAGAAGAGAAGAGAGAAGGATAGAAAAGAGAAGAAGGAGAAGAGAAGAGAAGAGAAGAGAAGAGAAGAGAAGAGAAGAGAAGAGAAGAGAAGAGAAGAGAAGAGAAGAGAAGAGAAGAGAAGAGAAGAGAAAGAGAAGGACGGAGAAGAGAAGAGAAGGGTTGGAAGGGACCTTGGAGGTCTTCTAGTCCAACCCCCTCTTCAAGCAGGAGACCCTATACCATTTCAGACAAGTGCTGTCCTCAAAAACCTCCCTCACCCACAACTTCTGGTGGCAAGCTGTTCCACTGCTTAATTGCCCTCCCTGTCAGGAAATTCCTCCTTAATTCCACGTTGCTTCTCTCCTTGATGAGTTTCCCTCCATTGCTTCTTCTCCTGCCTTCAGGGGCTTTGGAGAATAGATAGACTCCCCTCCCACTTCTCTGGGGCAGCCCCTGAGACATTGGAAGGCTGCTATCCTGTCTACGATTTTATGTTGTAGTTGCCCTCCTGTTCTAATACTAAAAACGGTTGACCTTTCTCGGCTACGGGGCTGGTCCCCGTCTTCCTTCCTTTACCTCCATCACGGATCCTTCGGAACTGTACAAAGCAGCCAGAACGGATTTCTGGAAGAGAAGGGAGAAGGGAGATCTGTATCACTGAAGAGATTGGGTATGGGTGAAGGAGACCCCCAAGAGGGAAGGGTGGGTGGGTGGTCCTTAGCCCAATGCTGCATCGAGCAAGACCCACCCTCTGTTGTGGCCCCGTCCTCTGAGCCTATCCCATTGGAGGAAGGAAGCTCTGAGCATGAGGAAGAGGAGCCAGCCAGATCTCCCAGCCCCCCCCCCCTCTGTCACCGTCTCAGGTGCCAGCTGAAAGAGAGCAAAGTAGTGGGGAAACAGGTGTCTCAGATGAGAGTGAGGGAGAGACGTCATTCCTGGACGCACGGCAAAGAAGGCGAGATAAGCGCTTACAGCAGCTGAGGAGACGTACGAGGGAATAGACCTGAGTCACTGGACTTGAGTCACAGGACCAATGAGTCACTGGACCACACCCAGAGACTATATAAGACAGGGTGGTGGTTAATGATCTCTGTGACGAACAAAAACTCAATCTGGTAGTCATTGGAGCTAAAAGAACGGATTTTGGCAAAGCTACGTATGTGATTTTCTTTCTGTGAACTATTAAAGCCCTTGGCAGACGGTGTGCATATCGCTGCCAAGTTAGAGATAAGAACTGTGGTGTGTGCCAAGTGCTTCTTTAACCCTCGACTGGCTGTGTTTTTGTGGGTATCTGTAGAGGGGGACAGATCATCCTCATTCTCCCTTGCAGGGGTGGGAACCTTACCGATGCCACTTGAAAAGAATTGTTAGTGCCTCGGTGGTCCAAGTCGTGGCACATGCAGGAAATAAACAAGGCGAAGATTTCGATGTCTCTACGGGGAAGATAATCATAATCGTAAGTTTATTTGTCCAGCATATATAAGATAACAGGTAAAAGTATAAACATCATTCGGATACATGAAAAGAGTAAGAATAAAAAAGGAATATTAGGACAGGGACGGTAGGCACGGTGGTGCGCTTATGCACCTTACAGACCTCTTAGGAATGGGGTGAGGTCAAGAGTAGACAGTCCTAGGTTAAAGTTTTGGGGAGTTGGGGGAAGAAACCACTGAGTCTGATAGTGCATTCCAGGCTTTGACCACTCTGTTGCTGAAGTCATATTTTCTGCAATCGAATTTGGAGGTTTACCTTGAGTTTGTTATCTATTATTTGCTCGTGTATTGTTGTGGTTGAAGCTGAAGTAGTCCTTGACAGGTAGGACATTGTGGCAGGTAATTTAGTCCAAACAAACGGGGCCTGGTGGCTCAGCAGACTAAAAGCATTGTGATTAACACCAGCTGTCTGCAATTACTGTAAGTTCGAATCTCACCAGGCTCAAGGTTGACTCAGCCTTCATCCTTTCTAAGGTGGGTAAATTGAGGACCCAGTTTGTGGGGGGCAATAAGCTGACTTTGTATAAATATACAAAAAGTATGAAGGCTGTTGCTTAACGCATTGTAAGCCGCCCTGAGTCTCCGGAGAAGGGCGGCATAGGAAGGAAGGAAGGAAGGAAGGAAGGAAGGAAGAAGGAAGGAAGGAAGAAAAAAAGAAAGAAAGAAAGAAAGAAAGAAAGAAAGAAAGAAAGAAAAGAAAGAAAGAAAGAAAGAAAGAAAGAAAGAAAGAAAGAAAGAAAAGAAAGAAAGAAAGAAAAAGAAGAGCATTCAGCTGCTGCAATTACTGTAAGTTCGAATCTCCCCAGGCTCAAGGTCGACTCAGCCTTCCATCCTTTCTAAGGTAGGTCAATGGAGGACCCAGTTTGTGGGGGCAATAAGCTGACTTTGTATAAATATACAAAAGTATGAAGGCTGTTGCTTAATGCATTGTAAGCCGCCCTGAGTCTCCGGAGAAGGGCGGCGTATAAATTAAATTTTTTTTAAAAAGGACTATGGTTAGATCAGACTGAAGTCGGCGTAGTTCTAAGTTGTCTGAGCCCAAAATTTGGAGTCTGTGGCAGAAGGTATTTTATGGCGGTTAGAGGAATGGCGGACTCTTCTCGTAAAATATCTCCGGATTCTCTCGATTGTATTCATGTCCGATATGCAGTGCGGGGTCCAGACAGATGAGCTGTATTCAAGAATTGGTCTAGCAAAGGTTTTGTATGCTATAGTTCAGTGTTTCTCAACCTTGGTAGCTTGAAGATGGGTGGACTTCAACTCCCAAAATCCCCCAGCCAGCAGCGCTGGCTGGGGGATTCTGGAGTTGAAGTCCATCCATCTTCAAGCTTCCAAGGTTGAGAAACACTGCTCTAGTTAGTAGTACAACATTATAGAGAGGAAGCTATGCAAGCTTAGTTGACACCTCTCATGCTTTAATGTTTATTAAATAAAGATAAAGATAAAAAGGTTTTATCTTTAATTACATTAAAGATAAAACAACGGAGGCGATTAATTCTGGCTGCTTCACAGAGGAGCAGGATCAAAATCATGTGAAGGGTTAGTACCTTTTCGGACAATGCCTTGGTAAGGCCACACCTGGAATACAGGCCGTCCTCGACTTACAACAGTTCATTTAGTGACCGTTCGGTTGCCATGCCACTGAGCAAAGTGATGTATGCCTGTTTTTCACACTTACGACCGTTGCAGCGTTCCCCAGGGTCACGTGGTCAAAATTCAAATGCTTGGCAAGTGACTCATACTTACGACGATTGCAGTGTCCCGGAGTCATGGGATCCCGTTTGGTGACCTTCTGACAAGCAGAGTCAATGGGGAAGCCAGATTCACTTAACAACCGACTTAATACAGATGGTCCTGACTTACAACGGTTCATTCAGAGTTACAATGGCACTCATCTCTGTTTTTCTCTCTTTTTCCTCTCCCTCTCTCTCTCCCCTTCCTTCCTTCCTTCCTTCCTTCCTTCCTTCCTTCCTTCCTTCCTTCCTTCTTTCTTTCTTTCTTTCTTTCTTTCTTTCTTTCTTTCTTTCTTTCTTTCTTTCTTCTCTTTCTTTCTTTCTTTCTTTCTTCCCTCCCCTCTCTTCCCTTTCCCTCTTTCTTTTCCTTTCTTTCTCATTGAATACGATAATGCAAATCGTATAATGCAACGGTCGTAAGTGTGAAACAGGGTCCTAAGTTCCTTTTTTCCAGTGCTGTTGTAACTTCGAACGGACACTCAACAAATGGGTTATAAGTTGACGATTTCATTTTGCAAGATTCCTCTCTAAAGGCAAGGAAACAATGAAGGAAATTGCTTTGGGGAGCCTCAACGGTCTTTGCTGAGTTTTGAAAACTGGCACCCCCGACTTCCGCAAGCTGAACAGGGACCAAGAGTTGCCCCGAGATGCTTAAGATCCCTTTCATGCATCCTTCAAGCCCAGTAGGGTTCTCTGTCCCTGATGACCCTCGGCATAAATGATCATCCCATCACCCACGTCCACTTACTCCAGATAATTGACGAGCTCCAGATTCTTGTACAGCAGGTAGCAGAAGTGGGACACGGAGAAAGCGTGCGTCCAGTTGTGATAGGGAGGGTCTCTGTACCCCTTCTTCACCATGAGGCAGAACCTGAGGAAAATGTCAAAAAAAAAGAGGAGACAGTCACCGAGGGAAGACCCCTGCTTATTTAAGAGCCCTGAATTTAACACCAAGAAGCCATTCCCATTCTTTAGAAATTTCCTTCCTTGCTCTGTCTTTTAACAACAAAAAAACAAAACCCCCAAACCAAAATACGCACTGCCCAAGAATAATGGAATCGTAGAGTTGGAAGGGAACTTGGAGGTCTTCTAGACCATCCCCATGGACAAATGTGGAGACTCTAGAAAGAGTGCAGAGAAGCGCAGTGAAGATGATTAGGGGACTGGAGGCTAAAAGATATGAAGAATGGTTGCAGGAACTGGGCATGGCTAGTCTGATGAGAAGAAGGACCAGGAGACATGATAGCAGTCTTCCAATATCTCAGGGGTTGCCCCAAAGAAGAGGGAGTCAAGCTGTTCTCCAAAGCACCTGAGGGCAGGAGAAGAAGCAACGGGTGGAAACTCATCAAGGAGAGAAGCAACTTAGAACTAAGGAGGAATTTCCTGACAGTGAGGACAATTAATCAGGGGAACAACTTGCCTCCAGAAGTTGTGAATGCTCCAACACTGGGAGTTTTTAAGAAGATGTTGGATAGCCATTTGTCTGAAGTGGTGGAGGGTTCCCTGCCTAAAGAGGGGGTTGGACTAGAAGACCTCCAAGGTCCCTTCAGCTCTGTTATTCTATTATTTCTGCATCTTCTTGGTCTACCAACCAACTCACAGATCTCTGTACTCCAGTCCAGAAGAGGCAGTGGAAAGCTGCTCCTCCGTGACTGAAGGATCAAGCTTCAAGGGCTTGATGGCTATTTCCCTAGTGGGTTGAGCATTCTTGAAAAAAAGACCTCCAGGTTATCAGTGGGCCACCCATGGGGCTCTCTAACCCTACTTTGTCCCCCTGGGCCCCCTTTAGTCTGTTGAGCTATCCAGGCTCTTTCTTCTTCTTCTCCTCCTCCTTCAATATTCTTCTTCTTCTTCTTCTTCTTCTTCTTCTTCTTCTTCTTCTTCTTCTTCTTCTTCTTCTTCTTCTTCTTCTTCTTCTTCTTCTTCTTCTTCTTCTTCTTCTTCTTCTTCTTCTTCTTCTTCTTCTTCTTCTTCTTCTTCTTCTTCTTCTTCTTCTTCTTCTTCTCCCTCCTCCCTTCTTTCTTCTTCTTTTTTTTAAAATTAGATTTATATGCCGCCCTTCTCCGGAGACTCAGGGCGGCTTACAATGCGTTAAGCAACAGCCTTCCTACTTTTGTATATTTTATACAAAGTCAGCTTATTACCCCCACAAACTGGGTCCTCCATTGACCTACCTTAGAAAGGATGGAAGGCTGAGTCAACCTTGAGCCTGGGAGATTCGAACTTGCAGTAATTGCAGGCAGCTGGATGTTAATCACAATGCTTTTTAGTCTGCTGAGCCACAAGGCCCAAGTTGAAGTAGTTGAACTGGTTTCATGACTAGTTGTATCATAAGGAGGAGGAGGAGGATTGTGGGGTTCCTGGTGCTCTCTGAGCTTGCAGTTTTCCTGTAGACATTTCATGACCCAACTGGGTAACAGCATCAGTGCTAGAAGGGAGGGGGCTCACTCTTATTTTTACATACTATTAAACACCTGCAAGAAAGCCATCAGGCTCAGAGAATACCAAGGACCCTACAGTCCTCCTCCTCCTCCTCCTCCTCCCCCCCCCCCCGCCCCACAACCCCCCACACCTTCTAACACTGATGATGTTACCTAGTTAGGTCATGAAATGTTTGCCAGAAAACCAGCATCACCAAGGACCCCAGAGTCCTCTTTTCTGTGGATCTCCTCAGCTGACGCTGTGCATTAAACAACACACTAAGCCTGGTGCCCAAACGGAGAAGCAAATCAAGTCCTTCTATAACTTCGGGATCCAGAAGAAAGAAAAGGAAAAACCGGCTTGTTCCCGTCTCCCAACCGTACCTGACCAGGGTCTGACGGTCGATTTTGTAGCTGCTGATGAAATTCATGTCCTGAAGCATGCTCAGAATGGCCTGTGGGGGGAAAACAAAAGAAAGGGAAAAGTGAGTTGAGGGGAAAAGGTGGATGGCAAAACGTCCTTCCTCCGCCTCTGCCTCCTCCTCCCCCTCCCTCTTTCTTTCCCCTCCCTCCTCCTCCCTTCTCCTCCTCATCCTCTTCCCCACCCCTCTTCCTTTCCCTCTCTCTCCTCTTTCTTCTTCCTCCACTTCCTCCCTGCACTCCTCCTACCTTCTCCTTCTCCTCTTCTTCCTTCCTTCCCCCTCCTACCTTCTTCTCCTCTCTCTTTTTTCCCCTCCCTCCTTCTCCCTTCTCCTCTTTCCCATCCCTCCCTTTCTTCTCTCTCTCCTCCTTCCTTCCTTCCTTCTCCCTCTCACTCTCTCCTCCTTCCTTCCTTCTCCTCCTTCTCCCTCTCTCTCATCTTTCCTTTCTTCCTTCACTCCTCCTCCTCTCTCTCCCGTTCCCTCTCTCCTCTTTCTTCTTCCTCCACCTCCTCCCTTCACTACTCCTCCCTTCTCCTTCTCCTCTTCTTCCTTCCTTCCCCCTCCTACCTTCTTCTCCTCTCTCTTTTTTCCCCTCCCTCCTTCTCCCTTCTCCTCTTTCCCATCCCTCCCTTTCCTCTCTCTCCCCTCCTTCCTTCCTTCCTTCTCCTCCTTCTCTCTCTCCCTTTCCCTTCATTCTCTTCTTCCTTCCTTCCTTCTCTCCTCCTCCTCCCTCTCCCTTTCCCTCTCTCTCCTCTTTCTTCTTCCTCCACCTCCTCCCTTCACTACTCCTCCTTCTCCTCTCTCTTCTTCCTTCCTCCCTCCTACCTTCTTCTCCTCCCTCTTTTTTCCCCTCCCTCCTTCTCCCTTCTCCTCTTTCCCATCCCTCCCTTTCCTCTCTCTCTCCTCCTTCCTTCCTTCCTTCTCTCTCCTTCTCCCTCTCCCTTTCCCTTTCATTCTCTCCTTCCTTCCTTCCTTCTCTCCTCCTCCTCCCTCTCCCTTTCCCTCTCTCTCCTCTTTCTTCTTCCTCCACCTCCTCCCTTCACTCCTCCTCCTCCTTCTCCTACCTTCTCCTTCCTTCCTTCCTTCCTTCCTTCCTTCCTTCCTTCCTTCCTTCCTTCCTTCCTTCCTTCCTTCCTTCCTTCCTTCCTTCCTCCCTCCCTCCTCCCTCCCTCCCTCCCTCCCTCTTGGAGGACACTCTGAAGTTATTGCTGATCCAGAATGTAATGGTGTGCCATGTGACCGCAGTTACACGGTCAGTCACGTGGCCACTGGTGGCCTTGCAGTTGTGACTCCAGATGCTGGTGGCCACTGACGAGGGTGGCTTTTCCTGCTCTGGGCCTGCCCAGGTTCTCAGAGCCTTGACCTTCCTGGCTTCGAGCAGAGCCATAAAAATAGAGGTGTTTGTTTCCACCAGGGACTCCGCTAAGCTTCCATTGGCAGCTGCTTAGGGATGTGCCTGGTGGACGGTCCTTGGTGCCAATAGGATTTTATGGGTTCATTATTTGATGTTTGATGTTTTCCAACCTGGATAACCACCCTTGAGTCCCTTGGCAAGTGTGAGGTTGTAAAATGGGGCAAAACTCACTTGACAAATTGTTTAGCTTAGCAAAAGAAATGTTGGGCTCATTCATTCAATGAATGAATGAATGAATTGATCAATGAATGAATGAATAAATGAATGAATTGATCAATGAATGAATTGATCAATGAATGAATGAATGAATGAATTGATCAATGAATGAATGAATAAATGAATGATTAAATGAATTTATCGAATGAATGAATGAATGGATCAATGAATGAATTGATCAATGAATGAATGAATGAATGAATGAATCAACCAACCAACCAATCTTTCCAGATGCTTTAAGCAGGCAAATCAAGAACTCATGTTTACCATCGATGTGTCATCCTCAGGAAGGGATCGTGGTGTGTACGTGAATTTGGCGAAGTTCGGGTCAATTTGTGAAACTGGGATGATTCCTTCACGGAGAAGTTTGCTATGCTCATCTTCGGATACCTGGAAGAGGAAAAGGACTCAACATTTCCAAACAGAAAATGGATGGGTGACTTCTTCTGATGAAGCAACAATGCCAGGCCCCAGAGAGTGACAGGAGAAAACACTAAGTGGATGGATGGATGGACAGAAAATACATAGATAGATAATGGTAGATAAATGATGGATGAGATAGATATAGATGGATGATAGATAAGATAGAGATGATAGATGATAGATGATAGATGGATGGATGGATGATAGATGGATGGAAGATAGATAGATAGATAAGATACATAGATAGATAGAAGGATGAGTATATATATAAAAATAGATACTGTAGACAGATATAAGTGATATATAGATTGATATACAGACATATAGATCTCTCTCTGTCTCTCTCTGCCTCTGCCGCTCTATAAAATCAAGTAAAAACACCAAACGGGTGCAAATCTTTTACTCAAAACTTCCTTAAACCTCCAAGTAAGTTACGCAGACCTAATCCACATATCAAAGGAGAAGGTCTGCAAAAGAGTTTATTAAATTATGTCTTCCAGCGGAATTGCATGTTCACAAGAATACATATCCTTCTGACCGGGTCTTTCATTTTAGCCTTTGGATTACCTTCATGTGATACATCATCATCTCGTTGGCCAAGTGGCTTCGGTACTGAGCCTCATGGACCTTCTTGTAGAGCAAGGACTGCAGGAAGAAAAAGGAATAATTTTTTCAGTCCATCCTATCTTCTCTGCGGGAGATATTATTAAGTTAATTTTCCAGGGAGCCTCCTCCCAGAAGGAACCAGCTTTGGATTGATTTCCCAGTGGATCCATCTGACTCTCGGCACCTGGAAGCTGCTCGGCTCCACCCGGACAAGAGCCAAGAGCCATCGGGGGATGGGGGGTGGAGAGAGAATAAAACTCACGTACATGAGCGATGCTGATACCGCAGTAGATGGAGAAGGCGGTGGCCAGATCCTCGTCGAATTTGCTAAACCATGGCCCGTTGATTTTATTGACCAGCTCAGCTACTCCAATCACCTCTGGAAGATAAAACAGTGATGGGGAGAAAGGAGGGAGGAAGGAGGAGGAGGAGGAAGGAGGAGGAAAAAGGAAGAGGAGAAGGAGGAAGAAGAAAAAGGAAAGAGGAGGAAGAAGGAAGAGGAAGAAGGAGGGGAAACCTTTTGAACCTTATTTCTCTAGAGCAGGGGTCTCCAACCTGGGCCACTTTAAGACTTCTGGACTTCAACTCCCAGAGTTCCTCAGCCAGCGGAGGGGCTCTGGGAGTTGAAGTCCACAAGTCTTAAAGTGGCCCAGGTTGGAGACCCCTGCTGGTTATGAGCCAGCCCTGTGATGCAGCTGCAGAAATGTTGAAGGCCATTTTAGGCAAAGTTCTCAGAAAGGGCCTTTCTCTGAATCAATATTCAGCACCCGGTTTTAGAAGGGTTCGGACTGGAGTTCATTAAAGGGGCAGCTTTAAACCTTGGCAGCTTTCAAATGGGTGAACTTCAACTCCCAGAATTCCCCAGCCAGCTAAGCCTATCTTCCTTCCTTTTTCCTCCCTCCCTCCCTCCCTCTTTCCTTTTCCTTCCTTCCTCCCTCCCTTTTCTGCCTTTCTCCCTTTCCTTCTTTCCCTCATTCCTTCTTCCTTCCTTCCCTCCCTCCCTCCCTTCCTTCTTTCTTCCTTCCTCCCTCCCTTTTCTGCCTTTCTCCCTCTTTCCTTCTTCTTTCCCTCTTTCCTTCTTCCTTCCTTCCCTCCCTCCCTCCCTTCCTTCTTTCTTCCTTCCTTCCTTTCTCCCTCGCTCTCCCCTTTCCTTCCTTCCTTTCCTTTCCTCCCTCCTTCTCTCCCTTCTTCCTTACCTCCCTTTCTTCTCTTCCTTCTTTCCTCCCTTGTTCCCCTCCTCCCTTCTTCCTCCTCCCTTCTTCCTCCTCCCTTCTTCCTTTTCCCTCTCCCTTTCTTCTCTTCCTCCTTCCTTCCTTCCTTCCTTCCTCGTTTCCTCCTTTCCTTCCTCCCTCCTACAGATTGTGTCTCCTTCTGACCACTTTCACTGCCTTCGAAGACAATCCAGAATGCCCGTCTCTAGGGATGGTCTGAAGGCGTCCTGGCACCCTCCTGGCCAGAGTTGCCCAGGACTCACGTGTCTCCCCCACCAACGGGCTGCTCACCCTGATTCTCGTCTTTGATGGGGAAACAGAGGATGTTCCTGGTGCGAAAGCCGGTGCTGTCGTCCACGCCGCGGTAGAAGAGGGGGTGAGAGTAGGCGTCCTTGATGTTGAGGATCTTGCCGGTGGTAGCCACGTGGCCGGCGATGCCCTGATCGGCTGGAATCCGGATTTCATAGCTCTGTGGAAGAGAACCAAGGAAGCAGAATCTGCTGGTGACTCCAAATATATCTCGGGTTTTTTGGCTTTACTTATTCCATAAGATGACACAAAGAGCGGAACAAATATAAAACGGTGACGAAAGGAAAAGGAGAACGTGGAGAAAAGAAAGCAACACAATAATAGTAAATTTAAATTATGCATAAAGAGAAAGATGCTTCTGGATGCTGCATTATGGAATCAGTGTTTCACAACCTGGGCCACTTTAAGCCTGGCGGACTTCAACTCCCAGAATTCCCTAGCCAGCCATGAATGATAGAGTTGGAAGAGGCCAGAAGGGTCATCTAAGTCAGGGGGTTTCCAACCTGGCGGACTTCAACTCCCAAAATTCCACAGCCAGCTTCTGACAAGCCAAGTCAATGGGGGAAGCTGAATTCGCTTAATGACCACATGATTCGCTTAACAGCTGCATGGATTTGCTTAACGACTGCGGCAAAAGGAAAGGGAAGGTTGTAAAACCAGGCACGATCCCCTATTAATCTTCCTTAGCGATGGAATTATTGATCTCAGTTGTGGTCGTAAGTAGAGGACTATCTGAATTAAGTCTTCTCTCCTTCATTCGGAATGACAGAAGGTACCCTGGAGGTCATCTAGTCCAACCCCCTAGTTTCTTTCCATGCTCGCGTCCTACTGCTTTTCTCACCTCGTCATCCACCACACCACCGTCAAACACCTTGGCCACCAACTCCTGGCTGCTTCGGTCCAGCAGGAAAACGGAACATCTGAAAGGGAATCCCACAAGGGAGAAGGGGTTAGGAGAGAGCCTGGCGGAAGAAAAAGGGGGAAGAAGGGAAACTCAGGAGCAGGGACAGCTGGCCCCCATTCTGGGGGTCCTTGGACCAATTCCCCACTCCAAGAGAATGGGCAGCTCTGCCTATGAGCAGAGAATGGCTAGAGTGTACTTTGTTTCTATTCCTTCTCTATTTCATTTCTTCCCTTCTCTCTCTCTCTATCTTCCTCCTTCCTTTCATCTTCCCTCCTTCTCTCCCTCTCCATTCCTCCTTCCTCCCTCCCTTCTATCCCCCCTCCCTCCTTTCCTTCTCCTCCTATCCCTTTTTCCTTCCTTCTTTCCTCACTCTTTCTCCCTCCCTCCTTTCCATCCTCTCCTTCCTTCTTTCCTTCCTTCCTCCCTCCCTCCCTCCCTTCCTTCCTTCCTTCCTTCCTTCCCTCCCTCCCTCCCTCCCTTCTTCCTTCCTTCTCTCCTTCCCACCCTCCCTCCTTTACTCTCTCTCCCTATCTCTCCCTCCCCACTCCCTTCCCCCACTCCTCCCCATTTTCCCCCCCACTTTCTATTACTCCACCCAGAGTCACCAATCAGAAGTGGAGCCATCCAAGGAAATTCTTGAAATAACCTAAGTTATAAAACCGGGAAACGCCTCGTGCTCTCCCCTCCAGCATTTGGAGACACTCTGAGCAATCCAAAGACACCCCTCTCCTCTCTCCCACCCCCCACCCCCCCATGGCTGTTTTGGCTGTTCCTCAAGCATGTCGCTCCCCCCACAAGGGGCCGGCTGTGACCACCAGGCCCTCCTGGCCAGGATGAAACCCACATTTCAGCATTGCTGAGATTCCGGGCTTCGGTGATGATTTCCTGCAGCAGGACCGAAACATCATCTGAAAGAGGAACACGGCGGAGAGAAGCTCAGAGAACCAGATGGTAGACTCAGACACATATTTTTGGGGGTGGGAGGTGGGGGCTTATTCCCATCCCACCTCCACTGGAAAGGAAGGCCACCCCCAATTTCAGGGAATGCAGCCAAATCAGCAGAAAATCTCCGTGGTGGGCCTGGAAATGGAGACATCCCAGTTTTCAGTGCCTTGTTTCTCCGGCCCTTGGCCGGTGCTGGGTGGCCTTGGATACCTACCCAGGTGAGTGAAAAGATTCTTGGCCACTTGCAAAAGAGCCTGCGAAGAAGAAAGACAGGTGAAGGCGCTCGTTCTTTCTAAGGTGTTGTTTGTTTGTTTGTTTTTGGAAAGGAGACACACTACTACCTCTTATCCCAATCCTAAACTGCTCAGAATAAGGGAATATCAGAGCTGGAAGGGGCCTTGGAGGTCTTCTGGTCCAACCCCCTGCTCAGGCTGGGAACCCTACACCATTTCCAGACAAATGGCTGTCTGGTCTCTTCTTGAAAACTTCCAGTGTTGGATCACCCACAACTTCTGTAGGCAAGTTGGTCCATTGGTTAATTGTTCTAAGTGTCAGGAAGTCTCTCCTTAGTTCTACGTTGCTTCTCTCTCTGATGATTCTTCATCCAAATTGAACATAGAATCATAGGGCTGGGAGGGACCTTGGAGAAATCCCTATATATCATTCTGGACTAATGGCTGTCCAATCTCTTCTTCAAGTCCTCCAGTGATGGAGCATCCATCATTTCTGGAAGCAAGCTGTTCCTTTGGTTAATTGTCCTCACCGTCAGAAAATTCTCCTTAATTCCAGATTGTTTCTCTCCTTCATCAGTTTCCATCTGTTGCTTCTTATCTTGCCTTCTGGTGCTTTGGAGAATATTTTGACCCTCTGTTCTTTGGGGCAGCTACTCAAATCCTGGAAAACTGCTATCATGTCACCCCTGGTCCTTTTTTTCATTAGACTAGACACACCCAATTTCTTCAGCCGTTCTTCCTGAGATCTGAGATGCAAGATCTACAGGAGATATCTTGAAACCTTGCAGGAGTTCAATGGGTTTTGACCTTCAAAAGCTTCAACAGCTGAAGACCAGCTTGTCTGAAGGAGCATCCCTTCTCCTTTCTGGATCTGAAGGCCTTGCAATCAAGACCTTCTCCAGATCCATCCCATCACCCAAATAGAGGAGGTGAGGTGGGTCTCTGTTAAGGAGGAGAGCTTTTTCTGTGGTGGCACCCCATGTAAGGCATCCAGACTGTCACCCCTGTTACCATCATTCTCACCCTGGGTGAAGAGTTTTTTTATTTTCCTAGACCTCTTAATCTGATTTTAATTGTGTTTATGTCCTGTGATTTTAGATTTAGATGACTGCCTTTCTATCATCCCAGGCCTTTTAACTGGCTTAATTGTATTTTAATGACATTTTAATGTGCGTTGTTTCAGTCTTTTGAATGCCTGCCTTGCAGCTGTCTTGTTTCCACTGTGTGATGTCTTTATTTTGCACTTTATTTGATTTTATGTGTGTAACTGTGTTTTATTGTAAACTACCTAGAGATCTTCAGCTGTCAGGCTGTTTAAAAATTTTAAACAAAGAAAGGAATGAACCAATTTTATTTCCCTGTCTCTAAGTCTTCTAAGTCTAAGTGAGAATATGAAAAATGGCTCCATTCTTATAAATCAGTCAAGAGTGTTGATTTACTTACTCAGTTTTGGTTGCCACAATATGAAAAAAAAATGTTGAGACTCTGGAAAGAGTGCAGAGAAGTGCAACTAAGGTGATCAAAGGCCTGGAGGCTAAAGCATATGAAGAAATATAATATGAAGAAATATAAAGCATATGAAGAACGGTTGCAGGAATTGGGTACGTCTAGTTTAATGAAAAGAAGGACTAGGGGAGACATGATAGCAGCCTTCGAATATCTCAGGAGCTGCCCCAAAGAAGAGGGAGTCAAGCTATTCTCCAAAGCCTCTGAGGGACAAGAAGCAACAGATGGAAACTAACCAAGGAGAGAAGCCACCTGGAACTTAAGCAAGAATTTCCTGACAGTGAGAACAATTACTCAGTGGAATGACTTTCACTCAGAAATTTTTGGTGCTTCATTACTTTTTAAGAAGAGACTGGACAGCCATTTGTCTGAAATACAAGCAGGGTCTCCAGCTTGAGCAGGGGGTTGGACTAGATGGCCTCCAGGGTCCCTTCCAACTCTGTTATTCTATGGTTCTATGTTGTGTAAAGGTAGGTGCCTTTTCAGATTCCTTGATCCACCAGCTCAATTCCTAAATGCATTTGCAGTCAAGTTGATTGATTATGATCCATCAGGTTTCTGTCAACTCTTAGGGACTGCAGAAATTCGTTCCGTAACAACTTGTCCCTAACCTGGTTTACAATAAATTAGCATTTGATAAACACATTACATGCAGCTGTTTAGGGTATACTATAAGGCTTGCAATATTTTTCCAAGCAGGACCACGAGAGGGAGCTCTGACACAGTTATGAATGGGCTGTGTGCAGGTCGAGAGCAGAAAGTTTTGTGTATGTGTGTGTGTGTCTTCGTGTGTGTGTCATTTTTCCTCTCCTGCATTCAATCTTGATGGGTTGTGAGAACCCAGAGAGCCACTAGAGGACAGCAAAGAGAAACAAAGTCTCTGGTGCCCTCTGGAGGTCATTCAGAATATTGTGGCCCAAAGTACACATTAAAGTTTTTCGGAAACCTATAGATATTTCTGTATTTCTGTTATTTGAATTATGAGTGCTTCCAAACTCACCACATCTGAATATTAGAAGAAACTTGATTATCTTCTTCTGGAAAAGTATGTAAAGTGTACAGCCTTATCTGTACTTAACTGAGCCTGGTGGCACAGTGGACTAAGTGCTGTTAAAGTAGCACTTAGTTGCCAGCTGCCTGCAATTACTGCGAGATCAAATCTCACCAGGCTCAAGGTTGACTTTATCTTATCTAGCCTGTCTTGTGATTTCTGAGCTACTGCGCATGTTTCTTTCTTTCTAACTTCCTGATTTCCTTTTTCCTTTTGTCCATCTCTGAGATATCACTACCGGTAATATGTAGTTAGCTAGGTTTTTTACTTTTATAATAAAAAATGATTCTTAGAAGATATACTTGGGGTTTTCTTTCTTGGAGAGTATACACCATGGAAAACAAGATCCATTCACCTCTAATTAATTACAGTTTCCCCAGGGAGGGAACGAAGCTGATTCACGCTTCGACAGACACCTTGTTCTCCGGGCTACCTGGGGGATAACAAAGGCCAAGGAAAGGTGGGGGGTGCAGCCCTTACCTGACACTCCCACTTGAGTTTCTGCTCCTTCTGGAAAGCCAACGTACTGGTCAGCACCGTCGAAGTGTAGCAGAAGCAGTGCTGGATTTTGTAGACGTCGGCTTCGGCGTAGCTGCCGGAAATGGAGAAGAGCAAGAAAGAGGTTAGAGGACTGGAAACTAAAATAGCTGCAGTTCAGCAGTTCGAATCTCACCAGGCTCAAAGTTGACTCAGCTTTCCATCTGTCCGAGGTGGGTAAAATGAGGACCCAGATGGTTGGGGCAAGAGGATGACTCTGTAAACCGCTTAGAGAGGGACTGTAAAAGCACTATGAAGTGGTATATAACTCTAGGTGCTGTTGCTATTGCTCTTTCTTCCTTCCCTTCGTCTTCATTTCCTTTCTTTCTTCCTTCCCTTCATCTTCATTTCCTTCCTTCCTTCCTTCCTTCCTTCCTTCCTTCCTTCCTTCCTTCCTTCCTTCTTCTTCCCCCATTCTCCTTCCTCCCTCTCTCCTTCCTTCCTTCCTTCCTTCCTTCCTTCCTTCCTCCCTCCCTCCCTCCCTCCCTCCCTCCCTCCCTCCCTCCCTCCTTCCTTCCTGCCATAGTGACACAGTAGTTGAGAATGTAGCATTGCAGGCTAATTCACTGCTCCCTGCCAGGAGTTTGATCCTGACTGGCTGAAGGTTGACTCAGCCTTCCATCCTTCCGAGGTGGGTAAAATGAGGACCCAGATGATTGGGGGCAAGAGGCTGACTCTGTAAACCACTTGCAGAGGGCTGTAAAAGCACTGTGAAGCGGTATGTAAGTCTAAGGGCTATTGTTATTGCTAAAATATAAGAAGAACAATTGCAGGAATTGGGTATGTCTAGCTGGGTATGTCTAGTTCAGGGATCTCCAACCTTGGCAACTTTTTTTTTAAGTTTTAAAAACAAACTTTATTCAATGTAAACAGATAAAAATATTTACAAAACATTCTTAACTCTAAAAACGAAAATACAATTCTATATTACCTATATTCTAATATTAATAAACAACATTGTCTATCTATGATATTTAAACATATAACTATATATATACATTAATCTTAATTTGCTGTTGACGGTGTAAATTTGTTACCTTTAATTTCTTAGTGTATTTGACATCTGTTTTTTTTTTCCCCTTGTCTATCGATCCATTCATACCATCTGTTCCATATTTGGTAATACTGTGAGTCTTCTTCGTTATTTAGTTTTAAAGTTAATCTATCCATTTCTGCACATCTAAATATTTTTTGAATTATTTGTTCTTCTGTTGGCAACTGTTCTAATTTCCAAGATTGGGCTAGGGTTAGTCTTGCTGCCATAATTATGTGTAATGTAATGCATTTTATTTCTTTTTTGCTATCTTTTTTAAGTATGCCAAGGTCTCCAACCTTGGCAACTTTAAGGCTTGTGGACTTCACAAGCTTTGCTGGCTGAGGAATTCTGGGAGTTGAAGTCCACAAGTTGCCAAGGTTGGAGACTGCTGGACTAGTTTAATGAAAAGAAGGATTAAGATAGCAGTCTTCCATGATCTAAGGGACTATCATAAGGAAGAGGGGGATCAACCTGTTCTCCGAAGGACCTGAAGGCAGGAGAAGAAGCAACGGATGGAAACTCACCAAGGAGAGAACCAACCTGGAATGAAGGAGAAACTTCCTAACAGTGAGGACAATTAACCAGAGGAACTGTCTGCCACCAGAAATCATGGGTGCTCCATCACTGGAGGCTTTCAAGAAGAGACCGGACACTCGGTTGTCTTGAATTGTATAGGAACTCCTGCTTGAGTAGGAGGCTGGACTAGGAGACCTCTAAGATCCCTGCCAACCCTTCCGTCGTTCTGTTAAAGACCCTGTTCCTCGGAGTACGGCCGAGTGCCCAACTCACCTCTCCCCACCAAGCTTGTTGAAGGCACAGGCCAAGGCCACCACCTGGGAGGTGGCTCTGCTGACCACAGGGACACACAGCATGGAGGTCACCTCAAAGCCCAGCATGGTGTTCAGTTGCTTGTGCTCTTCCTGGAAGGAGAGAGGACAAAGGTTGGTGGGAACCCAACAGCGGTGGTTTTTCTCCTCTTCATTTTATTTCATTTATTAGATGTATATACCGCCCTTCTCCTTGCGGACTCAGGGCGGTGAACAGGCAGAAATAAAAAGCAGGTTTTACAAAAGTTAAAAGAATTTTAAAAGCCACTAATATAAATTTGGCCCATAGTTCAATTAATAATTAATATCAAAACTCTAAAATTTTTACCATGGGATCAGGCCAGTCCGGCTAACTGGAAAAGGTAAGTTTTTAAGGCCCAGCGAAAAGTCCGGAGGTCGGCGATCGTTCTCAGTTCTGGAGGAAGGTCGTTCCAGAGGGTGGGAGCTACCACAGAGAAGGCTCTCCCCCTGGGGGTCGCCAGCCGGCATTGTCTGGCTGACGGCACCCTGAGGAGGCCCTCTCTGTGGGAGCGAACCGGCCGGTGGGAGGCAATAGGTGGCAGAAGGCGGTCCCGTAAGTACCCTGGTCCTAAGCCATGGAGCGCTTTAAAGGTGATCACCAACACCTTGAAGTGCACCCGGAAGTCCACCGGGAGCCAATGCAGCTCACGCAGGAGAGGTGTCACATGGGAGCGCCCTGTCGCTCCCATAATCCCCCGCGTGGCCGCATTCTGCACCAGTTGGAGCCTCTGGGTGCACCCCAAGGGGAGCCCCATGTAGAGAGTGTTACAATAGTCCAGGCGAGAAGTGACGAGCGCTTGAGTGACTGTGCGTAAGTGACTGTTCGTCAAGACGCCCTACGGAGAGAGCCTGCTTCATTTAGGGGGGCAAAGCAACCAGGGAATCCCGAGTTCCTTTCCCAAAGGATCCTTTTCATGAAAAGGCAAAGGCTTTCCTGATGGGCACAGCAGGGGAAATGACAGGCAGCCCTCGACTGACAAACAGGATGTAGGGTGAGGACAGTTTCCTCCCATAGTACCACCTTTCTGGCCAGAGCTGTTAAGCGGATCACCAGAGTGGTTAAGTTAGTAACAAGGTTGATAAATGAATCTGGCTTCCCCGTGGACTTTGTTCTTCAGAAGTTTGCAAAAGGGGATCACATGACCCTGAGACGCTGCGACCGTCATGAGTCAGAATGACAGAATACTCTCAGTTTCTTACACTCTCTCTCTCTCATCCATCATCTATCTATCTATCTATCTATCTATCTATCTATCTATCTATCTATCTATCTATCTATCTATCTATCTATCTATCTATCATCCATCCATCATTTATCTATCATCCATCCATCCACCCATCCATCCATCCATCCATCCATCTCTCTCTGTCATCCATCCATCCATCCATCATCCATCCATCCACCCATCCATCTCTATCATCCATCCATCCATCCATCCATCCATCCATCCATCCATCCATCCATCCATCTCTCTCTGTCATCCATCCATCATCCATCCATCCACCCATCCATCTCTATCATCCATCCATCCAACCATCATCCATCCATCCATCCATCCATCATCTTTCATCCATCCATCCATCCATCCATCCATCCATCCATCCATCCATCCATCCATCCATCCATCTCTATCTAGCTATCTATCATCCATCCATCATCTGTCTATCTATAATCCGTCCATCCATCCATCCACCCATCCATCCATCCATCCATCCATCCATCCATCCATCCATCCATCCATCCATCCATCTCTATCTAGCTATCTATCATCCATCCATCATCTATCTATCTATCTATCTATCTATCTATCTATCTATCTATCTATCTATCTATCTATCATCTATCTATCTATCTATCTATCTATCTATCTATCTATCATCTATCTATCTATCTATCTATCTATCTATCTATCTATCTATCTATCTATCTATCTATCATCTATCTATCATCCATCCGTCCTTCATCTACCCTGTTTCCCCCCAGATAAGACACCCCCCCCCGATAATAAGCCCAATCAGGCTTTTGAGCGCATGGCAATAAGGCCAAACGCTTATTTCAGGGTTCAGAAAAATATAAGACAGGGTCTTATTTTCAGGGAAACATGGTATCTATCTATCTATCTATCTATCTATCTATCTATCTATCTATCTATCTATCTATCTATCTATCTATCATCAATCATAGATCTATCTAATCTATCTTTCTGCCTATCATATGTATCTTATCTATCTATTCCATAGAATCCTAGAGCCGGAAGGGTCCTTGAAGGTCTTCTAGTCCAACCCCCTGCTCCGTTGCCAAGCCTCTGAATTTTGATCACATGACCGTGGGGATGCTGCAATGGACATCCGTGTGAAAAACAGTCGTAAGTCTCTTTTCTCAGTGCCACTGCAACTTTGAACAGTCACTAAATGAACTGATGTAAGTTGAGGACCACCTGTATTATGACCCAAAGGGAAGAACCCAACCCTACATTTCTGGTGGACCTACCAAGGTGATGTCTTGCAGGATAAGCGATTGCTTCATTTCCACAACTTTTCCCAAGTGTCCAACGGTTAACTGGGTGGAAAACAGAGAGAGAGAGGGAGAGGGAGGGAGGGAGGGAGGAAGGGAGGGAGACAGAGTTGTGAGGAAGAGAGATAATGAGAACAACCAAACATAGAGACTGGGGTGGACGTAGAACTTCAGAGCTAGGAAACCAAGCTTTGGTGGAACATCTGAATGGCTGGAGACGATCCTTTCCCTTTGGTGGGACTTCTGGAGAAGAAGATTCCCTTCCCAAGGTAGAGGTCAACCAAGGTTATTGAGATCTGATCTGTCCCCCCCCTTCAGAGACCCACAAAAACACAGCCAGCCGAGGGTTAAGAATCACTTGGCACACTCCACAGTTCTTATCTCAACCTTGGCAGCGATATGCACACCGTCTGCCAAGGACTTTATTAGTTTACACAAACAAGAAAGTCACCTACGTAGCTTTGCCGTTCATCTAGCTTCCAAGACTACGAGGTTGCTATGTTTGTTTTGCTTTGTTCGTCACAAACTTCTTGACCCACTGTCCTGTCTTATATAGATAGGCTTCTGGGTGTGGTCCAGTGACTCACTGATCCTGTGACTCCAATCAGTGACTCAGGTCTATTTCCTCATACGCCGCAGCTGCAGTAATCTTTTCTCTCGCCTTCTTTGGCGTGCGTCCAGGAATGACGTCTCTCCCTCACTCTCATCTGAGACACCTGTTTCCCCACTACTTGGCTCTCTTTCAGCTGGCACCTGAGACGGTGCCAGAGGGGGGGGGCTGGGAGATCTGGCTGGCTCCTCTTCCTCCTGCTCAGAGCTTCCTTCCTCCAATGGGATAGGCTCAGAGGACGGGGCCACAACAAGATCTATGAAAAGTGGTCTCTGCATTCATATGAGAAGGTCCATCCATCATCAACGAAAAATAGTCTTCGGAACAAAAGGTGTAAAATAAATGAAGGGTAGAACTGATTGTGGGTGAATTGATTGGACCCCTATGCTGATAACAGTTAAAATTGACCATTTCCTTGCCTGTCTTATGATTGCATGAGATGTAAGCTGCTCAAAATTGCTGGAGGAGATCATGGAGAACATACCATAATCCAATAATAGCAATAGCACTTAGACTTATATACCACTTCAAGTGTTTTTGTGGTTTGCAGATTCAGCCTCTTGCCCCCAACCATCTGGATCCTCATTTGACCCACCTCAGAAGGAGGAAAGGCGGAGTCAACCTTGAGCCTAGTGAGATTTGAACTGCCAAATTGCAGGCAGCCGGCAGTCAGCAGAAGTAGCCTGCAGTACTGCACTCTAACCACTGTGACACTTTGGCTCATGCTGTAATGAGTAATTTGTAGCTCAAGGTTGACACAAGGGGTCCTTGGTGCTCTCTGAGCTTATTTTCTTTTGAAGACGTTTCATAACCCAACAAGGCAACATCATCAGTGCTAGTGATGGTGTTGCCTACTTTGGGTCACGAAACCTCTTCAAAAAAGCAAACAAGCTCAGAGACCACCAAGGACCCCTCACAAACCATAATAAATGCAAATCGAGAAACAAATGCCGGTCATCCCACATTTTGATTTTATGGGATTTCCAACAGGAGAATCTCAACGTTGAGGTGCGTCAAGCAAAGAAGGCCACCTACGTTGTGCCAGATGTTCTTCTCGCCTTCTTCATCCTGAGAGTTAAGCCACCGAGATTTCCCCAGTCTTAATTAACTTTTTGACTGACTGGTGGGATTCAGAATAATCTGTTGCTTCGTTTCTAACCAAAGCCAAATGGGCTCCAGTCCAGTAAAACCCTGGAGACAACACAACACAACACGCCTCTTTCATATCTGCATCCTGACATCACGCACACCTACGAATTGGAGAGATGTTTATTTTATTTTATGGAGTTGTTTTAAGATGATCTAAGATTCTCCTCGTTTGTAAATATGTGTGATGTTTGGTCAGCTTGGCCTAGTGGTTAAGGCACTGGGCTAAAAATAGGAGATGGTGAGTTCTAGTTCAGCTGGGTGGCTTGGGCCAATCACTAGGAGGCTGTGAGTTCTAGTCCCACTTTAGGCATAAAAGCCAGCTGGGTGACTTTGGACCAATCACCAGGAGACGGTGAGTTCTAGTCCCACCTTAGGTACGAAAGCCAGCTGGGTGATTTTGGGCCAATCACCAGGAGACGGTGAGTTCTAGTCCCGCCTTAGGTACGAAAGCCAGATGGGTCACTTTGGGCCAATCACCAGGAGATGGTGAGTTCTAGTCCCGCCTTAGGTACGAAAGCTAGCTGGGTGACTTTGGGCCAATCACCAGGAGACGGTGAGTTCTAGTCCTGCCTTATCCAGGAAAGCCAGCTGGCGACTAAACAATAAACACACACACACACGTTATGACACAAAAGAGGGCTTGTAATATTACAATCCCTCATTTCATTGCATATATAAATGGATTAAATTAAAAAAAAATAAAATGGGAGGCCACCACAAGGGAGGGCAAGTTTTTCTTGAAGGAAGTGACTAGGAGAGAATGAGAGCCCTTGAAAGCAGTTGGGCCCAACCGTGATCAACCTCTGGGCAGCGTCCGACCACATCTGTGTGAAGATGCCATGCTGAGCTGCCTTACTGGGTATCTCAGCTGGAGGAGAACATCTACAGAACATCGAAGGCTGAGATGCTCCAAGATGATTGACCCAAGGTCTTCTCTGTCCCTGGGCCCTCCAACCATTAGAGATCATGGAGGAATCATGAACCTTGGTCTTCCCTAAAAGAGAAATTCTCCCATTCTTTGCTCCATCAACCATGCCTGCCCACCTCCAACCTTCTCCATTCCATTCTTCTCCCTCATAGTTTCCTGTCCTTCCCTCCAAGATAGAGCAAACTTGGAAACCAAAACAGGCAACTCATGCTACTTTCATGATAAGACTATAGTAACAAGAGTGTTGCAAGTCTGGATGTGCTTCCCTCTTTCCTTCTTTAATCTTCATGAGAAGTTGAGAAGGTCAGGTCTTAGATGCTTTCTCAAATTACACTTCTGCTTTGGACTCAGATTTCTTTTATCTAACTGTTGTCTTGATTCCAGGTCTTCCTCCTGCTCCTCAAGGTTGTTCTTTCTACCCATTACAGACCGTTACAACAAGTCTGAGGCTCTCAAAAACATTTGAGATACATGTGGTTGGCTTTGGAAGCTCATCGGTAATACTTTTTTTTTTACTTGTGAGGTCAACTTGGAGCTCTCTTAAGGCTGAAAACTTTTCTTCTAGTGTGTATGTGTGTGGAAGACGCTCCTTCAGACAGGATTAATGATCACAACTTGAGCCTCACAAGAAGAGGGATGGTTTAACAACTTACTGGGAAGCTCATGTCCTCCTCCAGGACTTTATCTCCAACCACCTGAAAGAAAGAAGAAGAGGGCAACTGAGAAGTAGAGGAAGGAGAAGGAATCTGAAGGGAATGGCATCGAAACATGGAAGCTTCGAAGGAGTTTGTTCCCTATAAAGTCTGTTGGGAGGAAGAGTAACAAAAATTTGGGCTGGTCAGAAAAAAACCCTGCTGAATTTTTCCCCTTTCATTTCCCATCCCATAAGAAGAGAGGTCTCCAAATGTGGCCACTTTAAGACTTGTGGACTTCAACTCCCAGAATTCTTCAACCAGCATAGCTCAAGGCAGTGAAGCACCCTCAATTCCCGGAGTCAAGCTGCTCTATCCATCCATCCATCCTTCCCTCCTTGTCTGTCTACCTATCTGTCTTTCTCTCTCTTTCCTGTATGTCTGTCTCTCCATCTCTCTCTCTAGCTCCATTTATCCCTATGTCTCTATCATCTCTCTATATATGTCTGTCTTTCTCTCTATGAATGTCTATTTCTAGATCTATCTATCTATCATCTATCTATCTATCTATCTATCTATCTATCTATCTATCTATCTATCTATCTATCTATCTATCATCTATCTATCTCTTCTTTCTGTCTTTATCTCTCTCTCATCTATCTATGTATCTTTCTCTCTATTCATCTCTCTGTCTATCATCTATCTATCATCCATCCCTATCAATCAATCTACTTATCTATCTATCTATCTATCTATCTATCTATCTATCTATCTATCTATCTATCTATCTATCTATCTATCTATCTATCATCTTTTTCTTCATCTCTCTCTCTATCCTCTTTCTCTCTCTCTTCATCACTCTCTCTCTATCATCTATCTCTGTCTATCTATCTGTCTGTCTGTCTGTCTATCTATCTCTTCTTTCTCTCTCTTCATCTCTCTCTCTCTTTCTCTCTCTTCATCTCTCTCTGTCTATCATGTCATCCATCCCTATCATCTATCATCCATCCCTATCTATCAGTCTATTTATCTCTGTCTATCATCTTTCTCTTCATCTCTCTCTCTATCCTCTTTCTCTCTCTCTCTTCATCACTCTCTCTATTATCTATCTCTATCTATCTATCTATCTATCTATCTATCTATCTATCTATCTATCTATCTATCTATCTATCTATCTATCTATCTATCTATTTTTTATCTATCTATCCTATCTTGTCTTTCTCTTCTATCATCTCTTACTCTCCCTTAGCTACCTTTCATCTCTTTCTCCTGTTTATCGGTCTGTCTGTGTCTCTTTATCTCATTCAATTTATATAGCTGCCCATCTCACAAATATTCCAGGAAGTAAGATCAATAATTAGACAAAAAGCCTTTCCTGAAACGAGATTATTTCTTTGAGGGAGAGAATGCTAAATTGATTACTCAAGGTCTTATTCCTTTTTGATTTCTAGCTGCTAAGAGAGCCGTGCTAAATGAACAACAGAGACTTAAAAAACAGCTTACAATTGAAAAATGGTGTTCAGAGTAAAGACTGTGACTGTGGCTGAGAAAAAGAGCCATAGATAGAATTCAAGTTTTAAACCCATAGAGAGCCAACTGCAAGTTTATTGATTCCTGAATGATGATAGATTTTAATTCTGTTTTTAATCTCTGTTTTTTTTTAACTCTTTCATACTGTTGCATGTTTTTATGATAAACTTCCCAGAGTCTCTTAAGTGACACAGATGGTGTAGAAATTTGGTCCTTAAATAAGTAAATAAATATAGCCATAAAATGTAACAGATGTGTTTTCTGATCATTTCAAGTATTGCAAAGTATTTCAAGTATTGTAATCTTGTTAAATGAAATTTTAAGAATTATATTGTATTGTACTGTATTGTAATGTAATGTAATATAACATTGTATTGTATTGTATTCTAGCATAACATTACATTACATTATACTTTATATTATATTATATTATTTAAATCCAGGTCACAACCTTTGCAATCCTTTACACTGTTCTTAGGTTAAAAAGGTGTAACAAACAAAAATTTTCTGAATATATTGAGGACTGCAAAGTTGTAATGTTACAATGAAATAAAAAAAAAATTAAATTAAATTAAATTAAATTAAATGTATTGCAGAGGTTGTGGCATTAAATTAAATTAAATTAAATTAAATTAAATTAAATTAAATTAAATTAAATTAAATTAAATTAAATTAAATTAAATTAAATTAAATTAAATTAAATTAAATTAAATTAAATTAAATTAAATTAAATTAATTAAATTAAATTAAGTTAAATTAAATTAAAGTTGCAACCTCTGCAATCCCTTACACCATTCTGAGCTAAAGAAGTTGTAACAAAGAAGTTTTCTGAATTTTTCGAATATTGTAAGTTTCTAAAGTTACAATGAAATGAAATCAAATGAAAAATTATAATTGAATTATTGAATTAAATTTACAACCTTTACAATTCCTGATACCATCCTTAGCCAGCAAAGTTGGGGGAAAAAAAACCCCAAAGGGAAGATTCATGTTGAATAGCCAATGGGGTTCGGGATCTCCGACGAAGGAGCCGTACAAGGAAGTGACAGCGAAGACTTTGGCCAAAGGGATCTCACCCACCTGACAGAAGAGCTGATTGTTGTCCTCTGAGACCAAGAGAAGACAGCAACATTGAGACTGAGTCTCCTGCTTCAGCTGGAAGAGGAGAAGAAGAAGAAGAAACGTGAAGAGTCTTGTCAAGACCAGCATAGCGTGGAGATGAACGGAGATGATCAAGGCTCTCGAGATTGAAACATATGATGAACCGTTGAGGGAACTGGGAATATCTACTGTATTTTCCTGCGTATAAGACTACTTTCTAACACACAAAAATCTTCTCAAAAGTCGGGGGTCGTCTTATATGCCGGGTCTCATTCTCCTGTAACCAGGCAGACCAGCCCATAAGGCTTTGACGAACCTTAAATGGCTCTGAGGGTCGTCTTATACGCCCAGTCGTCTTATACGCTGGAAAATACGGTACTTTAATGAAGAGAAGGACTAGGAGCTCCAACTGGTCCAGAATGTGGCCGCGTGGGTGGTTATGGAGGCGACTGGGCGCTCCCATGTAACGCCTCTCCTGTGCACTGGCTCCCAGTGGTCCTCTGGGTGTGCTTCAAGGTACTGGTTACCACCTTTAGAGCGCTCCATGGCTTAGGGCCTGGGTACTTGCGGAACCGCCTTCTGCCACCGGTAGCCTCCCACCGACCAGTACGCTCCCACAGAGAGGGCCTCCTCAGGGTGCCGTCGGCCAGACAATGCCAGCTGGCGGCCCCTAGGGGGAGAGCTTTCTCTGTGGGGGCACCTACCCTCTGGAATGAATTGCCCCCGGAGATACAGTGGATCCTTGACCTTTGCGCTTTCCGAACTGCCCTAAAGACATTTTTGTTTCATCAAGCCTGAGTAGCGTAGGGGAGTAATGCCTCCTACAAAGGCAGCATTTAAGATCCAGCTGCTGCAATTACTTGCGAGTTCAATCCCAGCCAGGCTCAAGGTCGACTCAGCCTTCCATCCTTTCTAAGGTGGGTAAATTGAGGACCCAGTTTGTTGGGGGCAATAAGCTGACTTTGTATAAATATAAATATACAAAAGTATGAAGGCTATTGCTTAACGCATTGTAAGCTGCCCTGAGTCTCCGGAGAAGGGCGGCATATAAATCAAATTAAAAAAAAAAAAAAAGCCGGGCTGGCCTGACCTACTCTTTTAAATTGTCTTAACTTAATTACTAAAATTATGGGTTTTAATATAAGGGTTTTAACTATGGGCCAAATCGATTTAATTGGATTTTAATACTGTTTTAAATTTTGTATTTTATTTGTTGGCTGTCCACCGCCCCGAGTCCTTCGGGAGAAGGGCGGTATATAAATATAATAAACATAACATAACATAACACAACACAACACAACACAACACAACATAACAAGCTAAGCTAAGATTCTTCAACCTTGGCCGCTTAAAGGTGAGTGGACTTCAACGCCCAGAATTCCCCAGCAGTGGGATAGCTCCGGCCCCATTTTTTAAAGGAAGGATCAAGCAGAAAACCTGTTATGGCACCATGGGGGGTGATCAACACTCAGAAAATGTTAATTACTCACGTAATTAATGACTTTGAGCTGGAGGGAGGCCGCATCCAGATCGTACAGCTCTCCTGAAAGGGAACAGATGCAGATTTTACGGGTTGAGTGGTTGGAATGACAAAGTTGGCACGCTCGACACACAACACCGGGTGGCACACATCGCCCATAAACAGTGGCACGGCGATGTAAAACAAGAAGTGAATTGTTCAGCCATGCCCACATATAATAAAAACGAGACAGGTCCCTTATATACGACAGACTGAATTACACAACGCAGCAAATACGGACACAGGTGGCCCCTGACTTATGATCACAATTCAGCCCCCAATTTCTGTTTTTAAGGGAGAACTGCCTCGTTTTACGAACTTTCTTGCCACCGTCGTTAAGTAAATCACTGCAGTTCTTAAGCCAGGAACACAGTTGTTAAGCGAAACGGGCTTCCCCGTTGACGTCACTTGTCAGAAGGTCACGAAAGGGGATCACGTGACCCCAGGGACACTGCGACGGTCGTAAATACGAGTCAGTTTCCAAGCGTCCGAATTTTAATCATGTGACCGCAGGGGATGCTGTAATGGTCGTAAGTGTGGAAAATGGTCATCGGTCACTTTATTCAATGCCGTTGTAACTTTGAGTGGCCACTAATCAAATGGTTGTAAGCAGTGCTGGGATTTAGCTGGTTTGGGCCGGTTTAGGCAAATCTGTTGTTAAATTGCTGCTGGCCCCTCCCTGCCCCGTTCCCTTCAGGAGTCCCCCCGTGGCCCATTTTTGCTTTCAGGTAAGTGTAGGGAGGCTGAGTGCTGTCTGTTACACACCCTGGGCACGCCCATCATGGCCACGCCCACCCAGCCAGTCATTAGTGCAGAGAACCGGTTGTTAAACCATTTGTATCCCGTTGTAAGTCAATTTCCTGTTTAATAACCGGCGAAGTTTGCTTCGTTCCTTTAATCAGGGCTGGGGAACTACGGACAGCGGACTTCAACTCCCAGAATTCCTGAGTCAATTGAGGACCACCTGCATACAAAGTTTATTAATGATGGTCCCTCTTGCCCTTCAACCTCTTGGCCGGCCGTCTGTCCTTACCGCACAACTGTAGGATCTTGCTGTCCAGCTCGCTGTAGCTGCTCCTGGGGGGCTCCGCAGGTTTGGCCTGGCAAGACTGCAACTTCCGAAGGCTTTGGAGACGCTTGTAGGACACCAGGATCTGAAAAAAAAACCCACGTTCACAAATGAAGAAGTCATAAAACTACCCGGTCTAACTAAAAGAGGGCAAAATATGAACTGGCCCCCTGATATACGAAACATCCCTAATCTCCGTGCTTTCCGCTGTGCCCTCAAGACCCTGATGTTCAATCAGGCGGGGCTAAGCACGTTAACTGGGAATGATTAAAATATTATCTAATTCTGGGTTTTATTTAATTTGGGCTAAACTATGTTATAATTTTAATTCTCGATTTTATGATGTTTATGTATCTTTTATTTTTTTTCTTGACTGTACACTGCCTTGAGTCCTGCGGGAGAAAGGCGGTATAGAAATATAATAAATAAATAAATAAATAAATAAATAAATAAATAAATAAATAAATAAATAAATAAATAAATAAATAAATAACTCACTCATTGTCCTGCCTTCAGTTCAGGTGCTTTGGAGAAGAGGTGGACCCCCTCCTCTTTGAGGCAGCCCCTCAAATATTTGGAAAACAGCTATCATGCCACCCCTAGTCCTCCTTTTCTCTAGACTGGCCAAGCCCAAATCCTGCAACTGTTCTTCCCATGTTTTTGTCTCCAGGCCTTTGATCATCTTAGTTGCTTTACTCTGCACTTTTGTTTTTCAAAGTCTCATCCTCTTTTTTGTAATGTGGGGACCAAAACTGGATGCAGGATTTCCAGGTGCGGCCTTGTTAAGGCTTTATAAAGCGGTGCTAACACTTCACATGATTTTGATTCCGTGCCTGTATCTCAACTCCAGTCTTTTACCAATCCTGGTTTAAGCATTCTGTGTTAAATATTTAGAACATTTAGAATAACAGAGTCGGAAGGGACCTTGGAGGTCTTCTAGTCCAACCCCCTGCTTAGGCAAGAAAGTCTACCACCACTTCAGTAGTGGTTATCCAACCTCTTCTTAAAATCTTCCAGTGTTGGAGCATTCACATGCACAAAAATGCAACTGGCGTGGACACTTGATGTGTACAGAAGCAAGCCCTCAAAAGTTAGAACTGATTAAATTACAGATAGCCCTCGATTTACGATCGCCACCGAGCCCCAAATATCTGTTGTTAAGGCAGGACAGTTGTGAAGAGAGCTTTGCCCCATTTTCCGAGCTTCCTTGCCACAGTTGTTAAGTGAATCACTGCAGTTGTTAACTTAGCAGCTCGGTTGTTAAGTGAATCTGACTTCCTCACCAAGTTTGCTTGTCAGAAGGTTTCAAATCACATGACCCCGGGACACTGCGACCGTCATAAATATGAGTCAGATGCCACTTAACAATTTCCTTTCTTGGTGAAGGAGTTTTGGCCTCAGCTGTGGTTGTGAGTGGAGATTTACCTGTAATTTCTTTTTTTGTGTTACCAGGACGCAGAAGGAAAGGGGAGAGATTCCAGCCCCCACGTCCTCCAAGGATTTTATGAATGGTAGGTTTACTTACATGCTTCTCTAAAGCCCGAAGATTTTGCTCATCTGAGTCCGAAAGTTGCCCGCAGTAAACCTGGGGAAATTAAAGGAAAGAAATCAAAAGAGGAATGGACACATTGTGAGCATGTGCAGAGGGCCAGATGGAAATATATATATATATATTAAATTTGATTTATATGCAGCCCTTCTCCAGAGACTCAGGGCGGCTTACAAGGCGTTAAGCAACAGCCTTCATACTTTTTGTATATTTATACAAAGTCAGCTTATTGCCCCCACAAACTGGGTCCTCAGTTGACCTACCTTAGAAAGGATGGAAGGTTGAGTCAACCTTGAGCCTGGGGAGATTCGAATCACAGTAATTGCAGACAGCTGATGTTAATCACAATGCTTTTCAGACGACATTGCAAAATGACATTGCGAAGGGTTGGAAATGGGGGCCAAGAGGACAACAAAGCCCATTACACTGTAATCAAAACATCCTAGAACAGGGGTTTCCAGCCTTGGCCACTTTAAGACTTATGGACTTCAACTCCCAGAATTCCTCAGAATTCCCCAGAATTCCAGGAGTTGAAGCCCACAAGTCTTAAAGTGGCCAAGGTTGGAGATCCCTTTTCTGGAGAACATTCTTAAAAAAGTTGAAGGAGCTGGCAAACCTGGTTTAGATCCTTGTCTAAGGTTCTAAAGCACTGTTTCCCAACCTTGGCCACTTGAAAGAGGGGTGGGCTTCAACACCCAGAATCCCCCCAGCTTGCGATGCCGGGTGAGGAATTCTGGGAGTTGGAGTCCACCCATGGTCAAGGTTGAGATCCACAGGTAGAAAAGGCACTTTGGGATGTCAAAATTCTGGAAGTTGAAGTCCATAAGTCTTAAAGTAGGCAAGGCTGGTGTTGTGGCCCATCAGAGGCCTGTGCAGTTAGTAGCTGATTCTGACAGCGAGGAGGCTGGTGTGGTGCTGCGCCAGCAGCCTGTGCAGCTGCCACTCGAGTCGGACAATGAGGAGGCTGGAGAAGAGGTGGTGCCAGAGGCTAGGATTCAGCCAGGGCCTTCAGTGAAGAGGATGAAGAGGAGGAGCCTCTTCTCGACGCACGGGTGCGCAGAGCTGCCAAAAAGCAGGAGTGGCTCCTCAAGAGGTCTCCTCGAGAGTAAGGCTTGGGGCTAATTGGCCACTCCCTTAGCCTATTTAAGGAAGAACGCCAACTGATGCAATTTGCAGGAAACAACTTCGTTCATATTCCTTCGCGTCTTGATTGGGCTCTTGTTTCTCTCGTATCAGTTTTCCTGCAAATTGCTCCTGGGCATTCTGCCAACCACAGTAAGATTTCGGTTATCTGAAAGACTGTGCCTCAGAATGGAGTTATTATTCTTTGGCTTCTTGTTGGCTGTTAATGAAGTTAAATTAACAGCCCTTGTTCAGAAAAGACTGATTTAAACTGTACTTGTGTTCGAACAACTACTAAGAAAGCTCATTAGTAGTCCTTAATTAGTAAACTAAGGTTTGCACGGGCTTTGTGTGTGCTGCGTTCTTTGGGGTCCGTAGCTGGGGCAGAACAGCTGGAGACCCCTGTCCTAGAACAACCTTGGCACTTTAAGATGGCTGGACTTCAACTCCCAGAATTCTCTAGCCCAGTATTTCCCAACCTTGGAAGCTTGAAGATGGCTGGACTTCAACTCCCAGAATTCTCTAGCCCAGTATTTCCCAACTTTGGAAGCTTGAAGATGGCTGGACTTCAACTCCCAGAATTCTCTAGCCCAGTATTTCCCAACTTTGGAAGCTTGAAGATGGCTGGACTTCAACTCCCAGAATTCTCTAGCCCAGTATTTCCCAATCTTGGAAGCTTGAAGATGGCTGGACTTCAACTCCCAGAATTCTCTAGCCCAGTATTTCCCAATCTTGGAAGCTTGAAGATGGCTGGACTTCAACTCCCAGAATTCTCTAGCCCAGTATTTCCCAATCTTGGAAGCTTGAAGATGGCTGGACTTCAACTCCCAGAATTCTCTAGCCCAGTATTTCCCAACTTTGGAAGCTTGAAGATGGCTGGACTTCAACTCCCAGAATTCTCTAGCCCAGTATTTCCCAATCTTGGAAGCTTGAAGATGGCTGGACTTCAACTCCCAGAATTCTCTAGCCCAGTATTTCCCAATCTTGGAAGCTTGAAGATGGCTGGACTTCAACTCCCAGAATCCCCCAGCCAGCACTGCTGGCTGGGGGATTCTGGGAGTTGAAGTCCACCCATCTTCAAGCTACCAAAGTTGGTAAACACTGCCCTAGCTGGAGTTGCTGTTACTGAGATGGGCCACAGATAAAGCTAAGGAATTAAAACCAATAAAGATCAAACAAAAAAGACAGGACAGGAATTTTTGAATTAATAAATTTAAATGGTTCTGTTTTACTTTTCTTTTAATCCATTTCATTCATATTTTAGTTGATAGACATACTAAAAAAATCTAGTGCAACAGGAGCACTAGTTTAATTTATTAATTGAATTGAATTGTTTTTTTTATTTTAGTGTATTAATTTCTTCTAATTTCATTGATATTTTAATGTGTGTGTGTGTGTGTGTGTGTGTGTGTGTGTGTGTGTGTGTGTGTGTGTTTCCTTTAAGCCAGGTTTTTCCTACGTAGCCAAGATTTTTCTGGAACCACAATTGAGCGAAATCACATTCACTACATTCTGGGTTCTTTCTCCATCTTTTCACTCTGGCAGCAAACAGAATCTTGTGCTGCATTCTGGGAGATATAAATAAATGTTAGTGGAATTGAACCATCCGGGGTCCAAAAGGCTACGGCTGATTAGGAAACGAGACCTGCAATTCAGGCCAACGGATGCCTTCAAGTCATCATCTAGGGCAGCCCCATGGAAGGCACATTGTGGTAGTCTAGAGCCAAATTAGGCAAGGTTTCCACGGTCAGGAAGGGTGTGATATTTACTTTTTATTTAACCGCCTCTCTCTCGTTCATATACAGCGATATTTCGTTTTCCTGTGGATTGCCACGGTTGGGATGAGAATGTGGGTAGATAAGAAGGGATAAAACCAGTGGTAATAAGAGAGATATTCTGTTCCACTCCCTCCCCCCAAAAATCGATCTTTGTCCAAAAGCAAACAAACAGCCGGAGCAAAAGATTTAAGGAGCAAAACTCAAAGATAACCAGAAACCCTGAGGTGGATGATACTCTGACTGTGATCCATCCATCAATAAGCATCAATAATTCAGAAAGAAGCAATCCATCGAAGCTCTGGAGGGCCTTAAGAAACGTGGTTAAAAATGAATCTTGGCTGTCTCCATCCAGCCTTTTCTTCCCCGTAAACCACGGAAGACAAAACAGAAAAAAATTGGCGTGGAAAGAAACCAAGAATTTCTTCTGAGTTTTGTATGCCTGTTTTTTTCCCCCCCTTCCTGCGATCCTCCAGAGCTTTCTTCGGATGTAATCTATGCTCTTACAGGGGGGTCTCAATTTACGATCTTAATGGAGCCTGTCCATCATGGTCTTAAGTCGGGATGGTCGTAAAACGGACCTGTAGAGTCTCGTTTTGCAGAAAACTGAAAGTTATTGTCTGTATTTTCATTGTGATTTTGGAGGTCTTCAAACAGGAGATCCTGGCCTATACGATTTCAGACAAGTGACTGTCCAGTCTCTTCTTAAAAACCATCAGTAATCCCATGATTTCTGGTGGCAAACTGTTCCACTGGTTAATTGTTCTCGCTGTTAGGAAGTTCCTCCTTAATTCCACGTTGCTTCTCTCCTTGATTAGTTTCCATCCATTGTTTCTTGTCCTGCCTTCAGATGCTTTGGAGAATAATTTGACCTCCTCCTTCTTTGTGGGATCCCCTCAAAATACTGGAAGACTGCTATCATGTCTCCTCTAATCCTTCTTCTCTTTAGACAAGCCAAACACAAATCCTGTAGCCGTTCTTCCTATGTTTTAATCTCCAGGCCTTTGATCATCTCAGTTGCTCTTCTCTGAGCTTTGGAGAAAGTCTCAACATCTTTTTGGTAGCGTGGTGACCAAAATTGGTTGCAGTATTCCAGGTGTGTTTTTATAAAGGGGCCCTAATTTCCGTTATGTGAATTGCAAGGAGCAATCGTTGCAACTTCGAATCCGGGTTGTAAGTACTCTTCCCAAGTAGGACGTCCGTTGTAACTTAAGTGGCAGGTCGTAAATCAAGGATGGCCTGTGTTGGGGCCATAACTGACCCCCTGGCCTCCCTGCAGAGTTATTGCTAGAGGGACAGGCAATGGCCAGGGTGGACAGCTATGGTGACTTTACAACCTGTGGACTTCAACTCCCAGAATTCCTGAGCCAGCCATGCTGGCTGGCTCAGGAATTCTGGGAGTTGAAGTCCACAGGTTGTAAAGTCACCATAGCTGCCCACAGGGCAGAGCCTCATACCATTTGTTGACGCTTCTCCTCACGGGAGTTCAAGGGTCAAAAAAGTCAAGATGGCAGCCAGAACATTTCAAAAAAAAAATGTTTTGATGGCCAAGTGGCTTGTGAGCTGCCATTTTGACCTATATTGCCCTCCCCTCCCTAAGGACACCTTTATGTCATTGACATTACATGTCACAAACTCTGTTTTCCAAGGACTTTCTTCCCCACCCACCCCCAGATACTCACTAGGATAACACAGACCACGGCCCCCGAACTCTTGTCCACCAAAGGATTGATTAACACTGCAAAAAAAAAAAAGAGAGAGAAAAAAGGAGGAAGAATTAAATAATTAAATTAAACAATTAGCCCAAAGGGAGAAATTGACATTATTCAATCCTAGGCAACTAAGGGCTAACACTGTCAACTTCAATCGTAGTTCCTGATTTATGACCGTGATTGGGGATCAGAAGTTCTGTTGTTAAACGAGGCCATTGTTAAGCGAGTCAGGCCCAATTTTACAAACTCTTTTGTTGTTAAGTGAATCTGTCAATTCCTTACCTTGCTTGCCGGCGGCTAAGGGGGCAGCCAAGCCGGCCATCGGCTTGCCCTGCAATTCGGCCAATGGAAGCCCATTGCAGGCCACTCTCTTCTGCTGAAGGACGGCATCTCTGGAAGGACGAAAAAGGGGGATTAATCAAAAAACAGGAGCAAATTTGGAATTTCAATCCCAATTCAATTGCTCGATTCCCAACTGGGAAGAAGAGCCTGGGCGAATGGCTTAAGGGGGAACCATCCAAGAAGAGAAATTCCGGTTTGGTTCTGGGATAAGAGACCACCAGGAGATCCCATGTTATAGGGTAGCCTCGGAAGCTGGACAAACATCCCAAAGGAAACTGTGCTTGTTGGGTGCACTTGTTGGGTCTTCACAAGCCAAGCACCAGCCAAGGTTTGATTGGCCTTCAGCCCTAAGTAGGAACGGCAGAGAGTCACAGCAGCAATCCCAGACACAAGCTAGTTTTGTGGTTAAAGGCAAACCAGCTCGAAACAAGCAATTTCTAAGTCCTGACTTAGGTAAGAAAAACTTTGAGTGAGTTCTAGTCCTGACTTATGTATAAAAGCTGGCTGGGTGCCTTTGGGCCAGTTATTAGGAGACAGTGAGTTCTAGTCCTGCCTTAGGCATGACAGCTGGCAGGGTGACTTTGGGCCAATGACCAGGTGATGGTGAATTCTAGTTCTGCCTTAAACACGAAAGCCAGCTGGGTGACTTTGGGCCAGTCACCAGGTGACAGTGAGTTCTAGTCCTGCCTTAGGCATGAAAATCAGATGGGTGACTTTGGGCCAATGACCAGGTTATGGTGAATTCTAGTCCTGCCTTAGGCATGAAGTCCACCTGGTCTCTCTCACTTAGCCCAACCTACCTGACAAGGTTGTTGTGAGAAAAGGCCCACAAAGTATGGTATAAAAGTCAAGATGTGCACACCTGAAAAAAAGGTGAAGTTTCCATCCCACCTCGTGTCTGCCATCTTGGCTTTTTAGACCCCCCCCCACTCCAGCTGAAGAAGGAGACCAACTTCTCTCTCCGTCGTTCTCCAAACTGAGCTGGCCATTTCTTTGCTTTCGAGCTGGTGCCCTTCCCTTGCCCCTCACCTGTGCCACCTGTCCGCAGATTCACCTGAAGCAGGTAAACAGTTTATCCCTTGATCTGAATTGGAACCGGTTTCCTTGAGATCACGGCATCCAACTAATCAAGCAAAGGATTACTGACTTCTTTTCCTTCCTTTTCATTCTGGAGGTTTCTTTTCTCCCCAAAGAATTCCCTAGCCGTTCTTGAGAGCTTCTTGGTTTTGTGTGTTTGTGTTTGTGTGTGTATGTCTGGGTTGCTTTCATCCTGAGAGATGAAAAACACCATCTCCGGCAGGGTTTTTTTTCTGCCTTTGGCCTCACCCTCGAGCGGAGAACCGTTTCTCATTCATTCTTATTCTGCTCGGCTGCCTTCACAGATGTGGGGAGATAAATTTGGCTCTGATAAGTGAATGAAAAATCACCGAAGCTGGACAGGGTTCAAGATCCAGGGAGAAAAAGGAGAGACAGAGAGACAGGGAAGAGAGAAGAGCAGACGGACAGTTTCATAGAACATAGAATAATAGAGTTGGGAGGGACCTTGGAGGTCATCTAGTCCAACCCCCCCACCCACTTGAGCAGTATATCCCCGTGATGGTGAACCTATGGCAACCTACAGCGCCCTCTCTGATGGCACACGGACTGTTGCCCCAGTTCTGCTCTGTCACGCATGGGCACGTGCCTCCCGAGAGCCAGTGGTCTTCGGGTCTCTACTGTGCATGTGTGAGGGGTGTGGGGTGTGGGGGGGCATGCATATATGCATGGGGTGTGGGGTGTCTGGGGGGCATGCATGCATGCATAGGGTGTGGGGCGTATGTGCCAGGGCCACGCATTGCATTTTGGGAGTTTGGGCACGCATTTGCACATTCTCGCACACGCTTACACGCTTTGGGCACTCGGTCTGGAAACGGTTAGCCATCACTGGTATATCCTATACCATTTCAGATAAATGGATGTCCAGTCTCTTTTTAAAAGCCTCCAAAACTTCTAAAGTTGCTTTATTCTGGAGGCAAGTCATTCCATCGGTTGATCGCTCTCGAAGTTAGGAATTTTCTCCCCAGTTCTACGGTTGCTACTCTCCTTGGTTAGTTTCCATCCTTTCTCATTTCTTTGAAAATAGTTTGAGCCCTGGTTTTTGTGGCAGCCTCTCAACCCTTTGGAATGAACTGCCCCCTGATATACGAAACATCCCTAATCTCCGTGCTTTCCGCCGTGCCCTCAAGACCCTGATGTTCAATCAGGCGGGGCTAAGCACATTAACTGGGAATGATTAAAATATTATATAATTCTGGGTTTTATTTAATTTGGGCTAAACTATGCTATAATTTTAATTATCAATTTTATGATGTTTATGTATCTTTTATTTTTTCTTGACTGTACACCGCCTTGAGTCCTGCGGGAGAAAGGCGGTATAGAAATATAATAAATAACTAAATAAATAACTAAATAAATAACTAAATAAATAAATAAATAAACATGATAGCAGTCTGGAAGACTGCTATCATGTCTCCTCTTCTCTTCACTAACTAGACATACCCAGTTCCTGCAACCGTTCTTCATATGTTTTAACCTCCAGCCCCTTAATCCTCTTTGTTGCTCTTCTCTGCACTCTTTCCGGAGTCTCAAGCTCTTTTTTGTAACATGATGATCAAAACTGGAGGTAGCATTCCAGGTGTGGCCTTACCAAGGTTTTATAAAGCAATACTAATACTTCACATGTTGTTGATCCTATGTCTCGGTTTATGCAACCAAGGATTGTGTTAGCTTTTTTGGCTTCTGCCACACATGGCAGAAGTATTTAAGGAATCATCCACTAGGACTCCAAGGTCTCTCTCCCAGTGACGGTTGTTGAGCCAGGTTTCGCCTAATCTGTACTTGTACCTTTGGTTTTTCCTGCCCAGGTGTTAAAAACCTTGCATTTCTCCACAATTAAATTTCATTTTGTTGGATGTGGTCCATTTTTCAAGTCTGTCAAAATCTTTTTGGATCCTGAGCCTGTCTTCTGAGGTGTTGGTTGTTCCTGCCAGCTTCTTGTCATCTGGAAATTGGAAAGGTCTAATTTCAAGACGCGAGTCTCCTTCTTCAGACCCGACCTGAAAAAGTCTTTAGGTCTGAAGAGACAAAGCTAAGTGAGATTTTGGGCAGTTTCTCCTCTTCAAATAGAGTCTCTGCTCACCTGCGGTGGGGGATCATGATCTGCTCTCTGCTTTTCCTTTCTCTTCGATGAACGGCTTGTCAAAAAGACCTGTTGTTAAGATTTATGGCCAGAGTCCATTTGGCATTTTAGAGGTTTTTTTATAATGAAGCATAAAACTACTAATAAAATCCAGGCCATTTGCATTTTGGGGAGAAGAGTTTTACAGATGGAAATTCAGAATGGAAAAGGCCTGGGAAAACTTCCAGCCCAACCTTCTGCCTAGGCAGGAATCCACCACTTTAGCAGGTCCAAAATACTGTTTAAACCCTCCTTCAAAGGGCACCAATGTAAGAGAATATATGTAGTTCAGGGTTGAAGAGACTCCTTAATCTCACAACACACGCATGGATTCAGCCAGAGTTTCAAATGGAAGCCCTTAGCATCCTAGACAAAGCCAAATCCAAAATCCTAGGGAATTCCTGGAAACCTGGCAGTCAGATAAACCAACCATCAATAGGAACACAGAGATAAATCACATTTACACAGCATTCAAAAGAGACAATAAAAAAAGCTAAGGAGGAAATCAAAAGATCAGAACATATTCTCTCCCGCAGCCAACACCCAGATAAGCAGGGATTAACCCCAGACAAATAATCAAGCAGAAAACAATACTCTAATCAAGGCATTATCAAAGAAAAACAACACCACCACCAGACTACCACCCACACTGGCACGGCAAGCCACTTGTAACCAGAACCAGATGCCATATTCCAAGTGTGGTTTTACTAAGGCACTATAAAATCGTACTAACACTTTACATGATCTTGATTCTATCCCTCTGTTTATGCAGCCTAGGATTGGCCTTTTTGGCAGCTGCTACACACAGCTGGCTCCTGTTTAAATGATTGTCCACTAGACAATCTTGCAATTGCTACTGTTGAGCCTGGTGTCGCCTATTCTCTACAGATAGTCCTCGATTTACAACAATTTAGAATAGAACAGAACAGAACAGAACAGAACAGAATAGAATAACATAGTTGGAAGGGACCTTGGAGGTCTTCTAGTCCAACCTCCTGCCCAGCCAAGAAACCCTACACCACTTCAGACAAATGGTTATCCAACATCTTCTTAAAAACTTCCAGTGTTGGAGTATTCACAACTTCTGGAGGCAAGCAGTTCCACCGGTTAATTGTCTGCACTGTCAGGAAATTTCTCCTTAGTTCTAAATTGCTTCTCTCCTTGGTTAGTTTCCACCCATTGCTTCTTCTCCTGCCCTCAGGTGCTTTGGAGAACAGCTTGACTCCCTCTTCTTTGGGGCAGCCCTTGAGATTCTGAAACACTGCAGATCCAACATCATATCCAACCGTTCTTCTTATGTTTTAGCCTCCAGTCCTCTAATCATCTTTGTTGCTCTTCTCTGCACTCTTTCTAGAGTCTCCACATCTTTTTTACATCGTGGTGACCAAAACTGTATGCCATATTCCAAGTGTGGCCTTACCAAGGCCTTATAAAGTGGGATTAACCCTTCACGTGATCTTGATACTTTCCTTCTGTTTCATTCCTCTGTTTCTATCCCTCAGTTCATTTAGTGACCGTTCAAAGTTACAATGGCACTGAAAAATGTGACTTATCACCATCGTTTCACAGTTATGATCTTTGCAGCGTGTGTTGTGGCTCCGTTGCCTGAGCCTGTGTCATTGGCAGAGGCAGACTCTGAGAGTGAGGGGGAGGAGTTGGCAAGGCCTCCCTCTCCAGGACCCTCCTCTCTGGCAGGACACCGAAGGGCAAGAGATAGGCCCAGAGCCAAGCACGTCCACGCAGCCACAGGTGGACAGTGATGAGGGTAATGAGTCTTGGCTGGATCCTTGGCAGTGTCGCAGGGACAAGCGCACGCAACAGAAGAAAAGGCGTGCCAGAGATTAGGCTGAGTCACTGGGCCACATCCCGCAGGGTATAAAAGGGGGTGAGGTGGCCATTCAGACTCTGTGATGGACAAAACTAACTCCTATTGAGTCACATTGCATCTCTGGAAACAGCAATCTCGGCCTTGGTTTTATTCTTACAAACTGGACTATTCTTTATCGTGGGTAATTTGTTTGTTGATAAAAGTTCTGGGCAAGCAGCTACTGGGTGGCTGCCAAGCGTCTTATTGGAAGAATTGGTTGTCTGCCAGTTTATTTAACCCCTGGCTGTTTGTCTGTGTGTGTGTGTGAGAGAGACGGGGCAGAACATCGTGCTCAAAATCCAGTCGCTTGGCAACTGCTTCATATTTATGACCTCAGTGCCAGGTGATCTCCTTTTGCAACCTTCTGACGAGCAAAGTCAACGGGGAAGGCAGATTCGCTTAACAACCGTGGCAGGAAAAGTCGTAAAATGGGGTGAAACTCACTTAACGAACGTCTCACTGAACCATAGTAAGCTTGGGCTCAATTATGGTCGTACACCAAGCACTACCTATACTGTGGATTTGATTTTTCTTGCCTAGGTAATAGAACTTTACTTTTCTCATGATTGTATTTTGCTTCATTAGTTCAAATCAGTCGAGATCCTTCTGGATCTTCAGCCAATCTCCAGATACGCCAATTCAAGGAAGAGGCCAGCCAATTAATGAAGTAGGACAGAGTAACCACGAGAAATGGGGAATGAAAGAATGAAAATGACTCTTCTCCCATCCAGTACACAGTAAAAGATGAACAAAAAAAAATCTGAAGCTCACTAGGAATAAGATTAAAGATGTTTAATATAAATATGAATCGGGAACCTTCTTATATCCATTTGGTATGAGAAAGCACCGGGCATCTGTTAAGTGGAGATAAGAAATTGCAGAGAAACTAAAGGGATTATTTGAGTTAATCTATACATTTGGCAACAGATTTGCAGGTGATTTTTTTCCTACCAGGGAATTGAATTGGTCTGACTGAATTTGACTGAAGTTGATTGAACTGAAAGAATTGGGCAACTGGAAGCATCAACTGATGAAACACGCTAGAAAATTAAAAATAAACAAATCCTCATATCCACCCAAGATTCTTTCACAGTTAAAGTAAGGAATCTAATCTAATCTAATCTAATCTAATCTAATCTAATCTAATCTAATCTAATCTAATCTAATCTAATCTAATCTAATCTAATCTAATCTAATCTAATCTAATCTAATCTAATCTATCATCTCTATATGTAATTTCTCCCCAAAACCAGCGTTCACATTACAGGGCTGAAAAATAGCCAGTGTAATTCTAATTTTTATAAAAGGATTGCAAGGATACAGGACATTTTCCCCATCTTATTTTAACGTCTTTCCTGGAAAAGCTAGTGGAATATATAATTAGAGTGAAATCTCATTGAGAGAGAAAAAAAATAAATGTGTAAAAGAGCAATGCTCTTATGCTCTGGTTTGGCCCTGCAACCCAACAAGACAGACAGAGACTCCAGAGGATCATTAGAACGGCAGAAAAAACAATGGCTACCAACCTGCCTTCCATGGAGGACCTGTATATTGCACGAGTCAAAAAGAGGGCTGGGAAAATATCTACAGACCCCTCGCATCCTGGACATCAACTGCTTCAACGTCTACCCTCAAAACGAGGCTATAGAACACTGCACACCAAGACAACTAGACACAAGAACAGTTTTTTCCCCCAAATGCCATCACTCTGCTAAACAAATAATTCCCTCAACACTGTCAAATTATTTACTAAGTTTGCACGACTATTAATCTTCTCATCGTTCCCACCACCCATCTCCTCCCACTTATGACTGTAAGACTGTAACCTTGTTCCTTGCATCCTTACGATTTATATTGATATTGATTTTTTCCTGATTGCTTATTTGTACCCTATGACTATCATTAAGCGTTGTACCTTATGATTCTTGATAAGCGTATCTTTTCTTTTATGTACAGTGAGAGCGTATGCACCAAGACAAATTCCTTGTGTGTCCAATCACACTTGGCCAATAAAGAATTCCATTCCATTCCATTCCATTCCATTCCATTCCATTCCTAATTCCTAATTCCTAATTCCTAATTCCTAATTCCTAATTCCTAATTCCTAATTCCTAATTCCTTATTCTATTCTATTCTATTCTATTCTATTCTATTCTATTCTATTCTATTCTATTCCATTCCATTCCATTCCATTCCATTCCATTCCATTCCATATATTCTCTTCTCTTCTCTTCTCTTCTCTTCTCTTCTCTTCTCTTCTCTTCTCTTCTCTTCTCTTCTCTTCTCTTCTCTTCTCTTCTCTTCTCTTCTCTTCTCTTCTCCTCTCCTCTCCTCTCCTCTCCTCTCCTCTCCTCTCCTCTCCCCTCCCCTTCCCTTCCCTTCCCTTCCCTTCCCTTCCATGAATTTAGGACAAACTGGAATATGTCCTTGTAACTTATTTTGGAGCTACAGTTTTGGAGAGATTATCTAAAGTAGGGATGTCCAACTTTGGCCACTTGAAGACTGGCGGACGTCAATCCCAGAATAGAGGAGGGGGGCTCAAACTATTTTCCAAAGCACCTGAAGGAACCAGACAAGGAACAATGGATGGAAATTAATCAAGGAGAGATTCAACCTGGAAATAAGGAGAAATTTCCTGACAGTGAGAACAATCAACCAACGGAACAGAAGTTGCCTTCGGAAGAGGTTCATCCCTGGAGGCTTTCAAGAAAAGCCTGGACTGTCACCTGCCAGAAATGGTGTAGGATCTCCTGCTTGGGTGGGGGGTGGGGGTTGGACTACATGACCTCCAAGGTCCCTTTCAGCTTTGTTCTGATTGATTGATTCAACCAAGAAATAGGGAGGAATTTTCTGACAGTGAGAACAATCAGCCGAATGGAACAGAAGTTGCCTTCAGAAGTTGTGGGAGCTTCATCCCTGGAAGCTTTCAAGAAGAGACTGGACTGCCCTCTGTCAGAAATGGTGTAGGGTCTCCTGCTTGGGTTTGGACTAGGGGGGGGGTTGGATTAGATGACCTCCAAGGTCCCTTCCACCCCGTATTCATCTGTTACTCTGTTAAGTGACCAAGGTTGGACACCCTTGGCTTTAGGTGGGGCAAGATGCTTTCTGAGACAGACCATCCATCTTACGCCTTCTCCATTTTAATCTTCGCAAGTCCGGTGGACAGCGAGTGGCTTTGAAAAGAAGGAACAAGCTATCTGTGGGTCATCTCTGGCCAAATCTTTCACCATCCATCCAGCCTTTTTGTCAAGGGCGAAGAAGCGGAGCCGAGATAAGAGATGAATCCGTTAGCTCTGGAGGTCATTAAGCAACAGCCTAACATTCCCGGGGATGATGGATGTCCCTGTCCGAAATATCAATTCATTCATCAGCCTCTGAACGGAAAAGGCTGTGAAGGTTTTGCACCTCTCCAGACACAGATGCCGGAAGCTAAGATGACACATGGGACACCGGATTAATTTGCAAATTGCAAAGATATTTCTTCCCGGCTGTTGACTGTCCTTCTAGTCCTTGCTTTATCAAACTGTCCAGGAAAAAAAATTCAAACACCACCCTGCAATTTTTCCATCTCCACATCTGCTTAAATCCGGCTCCCTAAGTTTGGGCCAGGTTGCTGGTTGAGCATCTTGGAAGACGGGTTAAAATATTTTTAGCCAATGATCTGGGTTAAGGAAGCCTCAGTACAGGTCATTCTTGATTTACAGCCATTCGTTTAGTGACTGCTCAAAGATACAACGGGTTAGAAGAATAACTTGGGGCTCTAACACAAGCTGGGGTTGCGCAAGAATAAATAAAAATGAGAGCCAGACAGCTGGGAGGAAAGAAAAAAAAATTATTCCTAAAAGCAAAATTGGTTTTTCTTTAGGAGGAGCTACAGAGAAATAAGCTGACTTTGTATAAATATACAAAAAGCATGAAGGCTATTGCTTAATGCATTGTAAGCCGCCCTGAATCTTCGGAGAAGGGCGGCATATAAATCAAATTAAAAAATAAAAATAAAAATGGGGTACAGCAACTTAGAACATCTGCAAGGAATGCAACCCAGCAAAGAGAGCATCAAGGACTCCTCCTGCTCCTTCTCCTCCCTCTCTCCTCAAACCCCCCTCCCTTCTAGCACTGATGATGTTACCTAGTTGGGTCATGAAACGCCTACAAGAAAATCACTCAGGTCCGAGAGCACCAAGGACCCCGTACATGTAACTTTTAAGGCCAGAATTCAGAAGACGTATCTAACAGGAAGTTGCCTATGAAACAAGGGTCTCCCAAGTTTGCTCTTCCTAAAAATCCCCATCCTGAGGTTCTCCTTCCAGAGGCAAAGAAAAGGAGAAGGAGAAACCGATTCCAGCTTCTGTCAACATATAAGCGCTGATATAAGCCACGGCTGCCACTTGAAGGCTGCTGCATGAAAGACGGAGCCATAAAATAAAATACAGCAAGAGATCAAAAGGTCTGCGTGAGTCAAGTTGGCGGAAAATATCCTGATTCACCCTGGCCTGAGCGATGCCTCATCATGTCGTGCGTGGGCGTCATTATTGTCACGTCCTAGATGGGATTTAATTTTCCTTCCTTCCTACATCCAGGACACCCATCAGCAAGAAGATGATCTCTGGATCTCCCTGCTCCTCAGAACTAAGCAGCCACCATCACTGGTGACATGGAAAACACGTGAAAAGCAACATAAAGACTCCGGATTGCAAAATCGTGGTGGAGAACACTGAGCAAGGTTCTCGCACACTTGCAGAGATGAGCTGGAAACCGAGAAGTTTCTTCGAAGAGGATCCCTTCTGAATTCTGCGTTCTGCATTCTGGATCCCAGTTTGGGGATCCCTCAGAACAGGGGTGCCCAGTGGAGGATCAAAAAGTCAAGAGCATGGAATCGTGAGGGGTCCTCGGTGCTCTCTGAGCTTGGTGATTTCTTTGCAGATGTTTCATGGCCCAACTAGGGAACATCATGAGTGCTAGAAGAGAGTGGGGTTTGCAGGGAGAAAGAGGAAGAGAAGGAAGGAGGAGGAAGGAAAGAGGGAAGGAGAAAGAGGAGGAGAAGGAAAAGGAGAAAGAAAGGAGAACTGTGGGGTTCCTTAGTGCTCTCTGAGCTGGTGGTTTCTTTGCAGACGTTTCACAGCCCAACTAGGGAACGTCATCAGTGCTAAGAGGGAGTGGGGTTTGTGGAGAGGAAGAGGAGGAAGACAATGATGGCTGTGGGGGCCTTGGTGCTCTCTGAGCTTGGTGGTTTTTTTTTCAATATTTCATGACCCAACTAGGGAACATCATCCGTGCTAGAAGAGAGTGGGGTTTCCATGGAGAAAGAGGATAAGGAGGAGGAAGGAAAGAGGAGGGAATGAGAAAGAGAAGGAGAGGAGGAGAAGGAGGAGGATTGTGAAACCCTTAGATGCCATCTGAACTTGCAGACATTCCATGACCCAACTAGGGAACATCATCAGTGTTGGTGGGGAGTGGGGTTTGCTCTCCATTTATATTCTAGTGGCTTGCCCAGTTGGTGTTGGGTGGGAGTAATCTTGGGCTTTTTACTGTTAGCTTGTTTAGCAATTCCTTCATTGGTGTATTATGCCTCAGGTGATCCTCCTGGACTCGCAGATGGAAAAGCAGGTGGCAGCCGCGGCCAGGAGGCCCTTTGCAAAGTTTCCTGGCATACTCCAGGTACAGTTTACATCGCTGCCCGATGCATTGATGATCGCATTTGCAGAATGCAAAGCCTCCTTCGCTCCAAAAGCTGCCATCAGGAGGTGCTCAAGTACAGAGAGAGAGGAACGAATGGGAACCAATACAGGAGAATATTTGTAGCTCAGGATTAAAATGGGGTTTTCTTGCAGACCTGCAAGAAAATCCCAAACTAGGGGTAACCCAAACTAGGTTAACATCATCTGTGCTAGTATGATCAACGTATTTTTACAATGACTATGATCATGATTTTATCGCTTATTGCTTGTATGTACACTGAGAGTTGATGCACCTATTCCTTGCGTGTCCAATCACACTTAGGCAATAAAGTGTGGAGCCTGGAAGGAGCCTGGATAGCTCAGCAGACTAAAAGCATTGTGATTAACACAAGCTGTCTGCAATTACTGGAAGTTCGAATCTCACCAGGCTCAAGGTTGACTCAGCCTTCCATCCTTTCTAAGGTAGGTCAATTGAGGACCCAGTTTGTGGGGGCAATAAGCTAACTCTGTATAAATATACAAAAGTATAAAGGCTATTGCTTAACGCATTGTAAGGCGCCCTGAGTCTCCAGAGAAGGGCGGCATATAAATCAAATTTAAAATATAAATAAAAATAAAGAATTCTATTCTATATTCTGGTACCTTGCCTGTCTGTGTGGATAGGGACGGTCTGAGAGATCCTTCAGTTGGGTGTTTCCTGTTAGCTTCTTTGGCCATTTCTTGAGTGGGGTGTTGTTTATTTGACTGTTGGTCTGATGTTAACCCTGGAGTTAGTCTTTGCTGACCTGGGTGCTTGTTGCTGGTGGAGAGGTGCTGGGGGGGTTCCCATTTGGGCTGGTTGGTTGTTTCTTTTGCGTAGTCTATACATGTCATTTATCTCTATGTGTCTGTTGATGACTAGTTTGTCAAGAGGGCCATTCTAGAAATTCCCTGGCATTTTTGGACTTGGCTTGGTCTAGGATGGTCCCATTTTCCCAATTGAAACTCTGGTTAAATCTGGCTATATGTTGTGAAATTAAAAAAATTTTCAGCATGTCTTCTGACTGCTAGTTGAGGTTGGTGGATGTGCTATGAACAAAAACTGGCTTGCAGGGAAAATTCATGAATTTCCAGCCAAGGAAAGGAGAGCGGAGCCAAAACTCAACAAGTGGACGATCGCTTAAACGTGAGCCAGCCGTGTGGGGAAGCAGCCAAAAAAGCTAATAAAAATCCTTGGTTGTCTAAACAGAGACATAGAATCAAAATCATGTAAAGTATGAGTACCGCTTTATAAGGACTTAGTAAGGCCACAGTTGGAATCCTGCATCCAGTTTTGGTCCCCACATTACAAAAAAGAGGTTGGGACTTTGGAAAAAGTGCAGAGAAGAGCAACTAAGACGATTAAAGGCCTGGAGACTAAAACATATGAAAAACGGCTGCAGGATTTGGGTTTGGCCAGTCTAGAGAAAAGAAGGACTAGGGGGGACATGACAGCAGTATTCCAATATTTGAGGGGCTGCCCCAAAGAAGAGGGGGTCAAGCTATTCTCCAAAGCCTCTGAAGGCAGGATAAATAGCAATGGAGGGAAACTCATCAAGGAGAGAAGCAACCTGGAACTTAAGGAGAAACTTCCTAACAGGGAGGACAATTAATCAATGGAACAGCTTGTCACCAGAAATCGTGGGTGCTCCATCACTGGAGGTTTTTAAGAAGAGAGTAGACAGTCACTTGTCTGAAATGGTATAAGGTCTCCTGCTTGGGCAGGGGGCCAGACTAGAAGACCTCCAAGGTCCCTCCCAGCTCTATTCTGATTCTGAAGTCAACGGCCAAATAGAGACGTTTTAGTTGTGGAATTGGCTGCTGTTTCAGCACCACGGCTGAGTGAACAGCTCCTGGATCCCATTGATGAGTAGGACGAGAAATCTATATAAACAGGGTAGAAAAAAAGACTCAGGAGTCCATTTAGTTTGTCCTTTGAATAACAGAATAGCAGGGGTTGGAAGGGACCCTGGAGGTCTTCTAGTCCAACCCCCTACTCAAGTAGGAGACCCTAATACCATTTCAGACAAGTGACTGTCCTTTTTAAAAGCCTCTGGTGTTGGAGCACCCATACTGCAAAGGACAAGAAAACCTCGCTTTCCTGAAGTTAATATTTGATCAGTGTCCTCTCCTTTATCACCCAGATAATGCATGGGGCTTTAAATGTCTTTTTTATCTTGACTGATGAGCCTTAATTTTTATTTTATGGCACAATACCGGGGTTTTAAAGCAGCAAAAAAAGCAAACCGCATCTGGCATCTGGCTTTCTTTTTTTCTTTTTCTTTTTCTCTTTCTTTCTTTCTTTCTTTCTTTCTTTCTTTCTTTCTTTCTTTCTTTCTTTCTTTCTTTCTTTCTTTCTTTCTTTCTTTCTTTCTTTCTTTCTTTCTTTCTTATCTCCTGGGGACAAACATGTGGGTTTTTTTTTTCTGCCTTGGGCAGAATTAATAGCTTTTAAAAGCCGAGGAGATCCATTAATTCTTACATCTTCTTAAAATTCCACCTGTTTGACCCGTCTGTTTGTAGGGTGTGGTGGTGGCCCTTGACATGCCACTCAAAAGCTGGTGTGGCCCTGAAGCCCCAGGAAATTGTGCGCCCCCTTTTTAAAGCGGTGTAAGCCACCTTGGTTAAATGCATAGGATGTGAATGAGCAGAAAGGAGATATCTACTGCTTAAGGCACCAGGTTAGAAAGCAGGAGACGGTGAGTTCTAGTCCCACGTTAGGCATGAAACCCGGCTGGGAGACTTTTGGCCAATCACCAGGAGATGGTGAGTTCTAGTTCTGCCTTAGGCACAAAAGGCAGTTGGGTGGCTTTGGGCCAGTCACCAGGAGATGGTGAGTTCTAGTCCTGCCTTAGGCAGAGAAGCTGGCTAGGCGACTTTAGGCCAGTCACTAGGAGACTGGGAGTTCTAGTCCCACTTTAGGCAAGAAAGCCAGGTGGCTTTGCCCCCCCCCTCTCCATCCCTCCCTCTCAACCCAACACACCTCACAGGGTTGTTGTGGGGAAAATAGAAGGAGGGAGGAGGCTTAGATAGGTTCGATACCTTGAGCTAGTTGTGAAAATAATATCGGCGGGATATAAATAGAAATAAATAAACGGAAACACGTCCAATCCTATTTAGCGAGACAGAGGCTGAATGCCCAAAGATGAAGCATTGCCTTGGAGGAAATCCAAAATTCTCAGCTGGCAGACTTTGTGGCTCAGACGTTGGAGATAAGCCAGACTGATGTCACCGGCATACATCATGATGTCATCAGAGCTATGATGTCATGGCATGCACGTGGTCCCTTGCGAGGCCAGGCTGAAGGCTGTAGGTTGGACAAAACCAAGGAACACAGGTAGTCCTCGACTTATGACCACAATGGAGCCCAACATTTCTGTGGCTAAGTGAGACATTGGTTCAGTGAGTCATAAGTCATAAGTGTGAAAAATGATCCTAAAACACTTTTTTTCAGTGCCATTGTAGCTTTGAATGGACACTAAACGAATGGATGTAGGTCGAGGACTTCCTGTATTATAACCAGTAAAAATTAGGGCTGGGGAACTATGTTCCCTTTATGGCCTGAGGACTTCAGCTCCCAGAATTCCCAAGCCAGCCATTCTCAGAATCCCATGCTGGCTCAGGAATTCTGGGAGTTGAAGTCCGCAGGCCATAAAGGGAACATAGTTCCCCACTCCTGCTTTAAATTGACTGGGTCTGCCTGTTGTTTTGGCCCCTCCAGCAGCCAAATCAGAAGAGGAGGAGGAGGGGGTGTGGGAGTTAGGGTCAGCATCAAGGCAACTTGAAAGCTCCGAGGGGGAATAGGGAATGGAGATGGCAGAGAGAGAAAGAGAGAGAGAGAGAGAGAGAGAGAGGTCTGGAGGTGGCTGATGAGGAAGAGGAGGAACAGCTGGGTCTGGTGCCTGATGGGCGGATGCGCAGAAGGCGGAGGAGAGGAGGGCAGTGGAAATCTATGGGCCGGTCCTTGGGATGGAAGAGCCACTGTTGCTAGCAAAGCCCCACCCTGGCTCTGGGGATAAAAGGCAGGGGGCGGAGATGAATAGATGGGACAGACAACTATTCATCTTCCGGACAGACGGAATTTTTAGCCTGCGGTGAGAGAGAAATTTTTTGCGGGGGCTGCTGGCGCTCCTCATAAAGGAATCTTTGAGTTCACTTCGGAGGGTTTGTCGTCTTTGGGGAGCTGAGTCAGAAGAACACATGTATTCTGAAGAACGGGTTGAACCTCCATATTCCATCGGAAGTGATTTGACCATAAGATGAACCTGGGAGCGCTTGTAACACCCCCCTTTCCAGCCAACAGACACCCCCCCTCCAAACTTGGAGCCCAACGGATTGGCTTCTCACCAGATCATTTTCCCAAGCCCGTTTCCCACTCCAAAGAATTGCTTTTGTAAAACGTTTCCTCCACGAAGCTGGGCACACCTAACATTCAGGTATCTATGGGGGCTGTGAGTTGTGGTTCTCACACAATCGGGGGGAAAAACAAGAACGAAATGTCAGAGGTGGACAAGCTGATCTCGGAGAGAAAGGCGGCCTCTTAAGCCGTGTGGGAAGGGAAATAAAATGTCAAGGGCTTGGAACATGGCTCTCTATAGAGGGGCCTCGCTTTTGAATCATAGCAACGGCTGAAATTCTTTGGAGTTATTTATTCAGCAAACTTATAGAGCTGCGCCTTGACACAAAGGAACTTTGGCTCGGAACAAAATAAAAATGCAGTACGTTCACAGCCGCCAGTGAAGACAATGAAGTATTTCAATTAAGGCTCTCCAGCTCCACCAAGCAGCCCATGGCAGAGGTAAATGAATACCTCTTGGCCACTGCCCTGGAGGCGGGGGTGGGTGGGTGGGTGGGAGGTGGGGCTGGGGAGGAGGAGGAAGGGAGGGCTGGAGGGAAGGCAGTGTCTTTAGCCGAGCGGTTTTCAGTCTGTCATTTCTTCTCCTGCTTTTACATGTTTTGATATTCGTATGTTCTTTGTCATTGTGAGGTGCTGAGAGTGTCCATGATTGTGGCAGGGGAAGGAAGGAAGGAAGGAAGGAAGGAAGGAAGGAAGGAAGGAAGGAAAGGAAGGAAGGAAGGAAGGAAGGAAGGAAGGAAGGAAAAAGGGAGGGAGGAAAGGAGGGAAGGAAAGGGGAAAGAAAGAAAAATGGAAGGGAGGGAGGGAGGGGATGATGGAGACAGAGAAAAGAAGGGAGGGAGGGAGGGAAGGAAAGGGGGATGAAGGAAAGGTGGAAGGAAGGAGGGACGGAGGGAGGGGATGATGGGGACAGAGAAAAGAAGGGAGGGAGGAAAGGAGGGAAGGAAAGGGGAAAGAAAGAAAAATGGAAGGGAGGGAGGGAAGGAGGGGAAGGGTGGGAGGGAGAGAGGGAGGAGATGATGGGGACAGAGAAAAGAAGGGAGGGAGGGAGGGAAGGAAAGGGGGATGAAGGAAAGGTGGAAGGAAGGAGGGAGGGAGGGAGGAGATGATGGGGACAGAGAAAAGAGGGAGGAAAGGAGGGAAGGAAAGGGGAAAGAAAAATGGAAGGAAGGGAGGGAGGGAGGGGAAGGGTGGGTGGGAGGGAGGGAGGAGATGATGGGGACAGAGAAAAGAAGGGAGGGAGGGAGGAGGGAGGGAGGGAAGGAAAGATGGAAGGAAGGAGGGAGGGTGGGAGGAGATGATGGGGACAGAGAAAAGAGGGAGGAAAGGAGGGAAGGAAAGGGGAAAGAAGGAAAGATGGAAGGAAGGAGGGAGGGAGGAAGGAAGGAAGGAAGATTTCACGTTCTCTTACTACAGGTTGAAATTTGTTCAAATTAGGATTTGCAGGCGGTATAGGAAAAAAAAACCCAGACCTTGATGCGTTTAACATAATCCGCTTCTCTACAGGAAGTCCTCGACTTGCAACAGTTCGTTTAGTGACTGTTGGAAGTTAGAACGGAAAAGTGACTTGTGGCCATTTTTTCCCCACTTACCACCGTTGCAAGCATCCCCAGGGTCACGTGATCAAAACTCAGGCACTTGGCTCGTACTTATGACGGTCACGTGATCCCCCTTTGCGACCTTCGGACAAGCAAAGTCGATGGGGAAGCCGGATTCACGGAACAACCGCGTTATACTAAAGAACTGTGGTGATTCACTTAACGACTACATCCAGAAAGGTCATAAAATGTGGCAGTGTTTCCGAACTTCGGCAACTGAAAAATGGGTGGACTTCAACTCCCAGATTTTCCCAGCTAGCATTCTGGCTAGGGAATTCTGAGAGTTGAAGTCCACCCGTCTTAAAGCATTCTGGCTGGGGGCTTCTGGGAGTTGAAGTCCACCCGTCTTAAAGCATTCTGGCTGGGGAATTCTGGGAGTTGAAGTCCCACCCATCTTAAAGCATTCTGGCTGGGGGCTTCTGGGAGTTGAAGTCCACCCGTCTTAAAGCATGCTGGCCGGGGAATTATGGGAGTTGAAGTCCCACCCATCTTAAAGTTACCCAGGTTGAAACTCTTCCCCATGAATTTTCAAGGCAAGGAGACAGAAACTCCACCACTTCCCCAGCCAAAGATGATTTTGTTTCTCGCAGAAAAAGAGAAAGAAAAAACAATAATCTTGCGGAGAGCAAGAAGCAGAAACTCCGGTGGTGGCTTCACATTTTTTTTTCATGCCGATCTGTGTTTCCAATTTGTCTTTGGTTCCGTCTGATGTCTTTTGGGGCTGCAATTAACAGTGGCTCAGCACACAGCGAAACACGAGACGAAATATATGAAATACTCAGTGCGGCGGGGGGATGAACAGCTACATGAATCATCTGCACTGATTTTCAACCCCCCCCTCAAAATCTTCCAATTGACCCCACCACATTTACGTGTGTGTGTTTTATATAGATAGATAGATAGATAGATAGATAGATAGATAGATAGATAGATAGATAGATAGATAGATAGATAGATAGATAGGTCTTTGGTTATTCGGGTCTTCTCCTGCGTAGAATTGGAAGTATCTTGGCGACGTTTCGACGAAGTCTCATTCGTCATCTTCAGGCTGGTGTTCTCGGCTTCGTACGAAGCCGAGAACACCAGCCTGAAGATGACGAATGAGACTTCGTCGAAACGTCGCCAAGATACTTCCAATTCTACGCGGGAGAAGACCCGAATAACCAAAGATCTACATACAAACACCCGCAAAAACCTCAGAAAACACACACACACACACACACACACACACACACACACACAAACACACACACACGCACGCACGCAAGTGAGGCTGTCTCTGTTCTCTTTCTGGTTCTGATGCTGATGAGCGATTATAAAAAAAATCACATTTTTTTTCAAACCCTTTTCCTCCCTTCCTCTAAAAGTGACAAACAAATTGACTCCGGCTCTTTTTTTTTTAATTTGTTGCTATTATCCCCGACAGGAGCCCTTTGTTGGCTGGTGGAGAAATGGGGCGGCCCACCTCTCCCAGGGAGCAATTACCCACTTTTCTGATCGCCCACCGAAAGCTGTAATTACCCCCAAAGCGAAGGAGTAAGTGGCAGGGAGGCCTCCCGCCCTCCTGCCGTGACTTTAAAAGCCTCTTTGCAAGGCAGAGGAAAAAGGACGTGTCTCACCTAGAACACTGCAAAGCAGGTATTAAGAGGGGCTAAGTGCAAAAACACAGGCAGTCCTCGTTTTATGACCGCAACGGAGCCTGATATTCCTGCGGCTAAGCGAGACATTTGTTAAACCGCAATTTGCCCCGTCTTTCGTGCCACGGTTGTTAAACGAATCCCTCCCTGCCCTTGTGAAGTTAGTCACACTGTCGTTATGTGAATCTGGCTCCCCGCCACCGACTTTGCTTCTCAGAAGGTCGCAAAAGGAGATCAGGAGGTTGAAAACTGTCATAAGTAGGAGTCAGTTGCCAGCGTTTGAATTTTGATCATGTAATCGTAGGGGGGATGCCGCAATGGGTCACAAGTGTGAAAAATGGACACTATTTTTTAGTGCTGTTGCTAATTCAAATGGACGCTAAATGAAATGTTATAAGTTGAGGACTAGCTATATAAGCCTGTAGGACAGTGTTTCTCAACCTTGGAAGCTTGAAGATGGGTGGACTTCAATTCCCAGAATCCCCCAGTTAGCGCTGGATAGATAGATAGATGATAGATAGATAGATAGATAGATAGATAGATAGATAGATAGATAGAGATAGATAGATAGATAGATAGATAGATAGATAGATAGATAGATAGATAGATAGATAGATAGATAGATAGATAGATAGAAAGAAGATAGATAGATACAGATAGATAGATAGATGATAGATAGACATGGTAGATAGATAGATGATCGATAGATAGATGATAGGTAGAGATGATAGATAGATGATAGATAGACAGACAGACAGACAGATAGATACCCTGTTTTCCCCAAAATAAGACACCCCCTGATAATAAGCCCAATGGGGCTTTTGAGCGCATGGCAATAAGGCTATGCGCTTATTTCAGGGTTCAAAAAAGACAGGATCTTGTTTTTGGAGAAACACAGTATTCTGTTCTAATTTCTATTTTCTATTTTCTGTTTTCTGTTTTCTGTTTTCTGTTTTCTGTTTTCTGTTTTCAGTTTTCTGTTCTATTCTATTCTATTCTATTCTATTCTATTCTATTCTATTCTATTCTATTCTATTCTATTCTATTCTATTCTATTCTATTCTATTCTATTCCATTCCATTCCATTCCATTCCATTCCATTCCATTCCATTCCATTCCATTCCATTAATTCTATTCTATTCTATTCTATTCTATTCTATTCTATTCTATTCTATTCTATTCTATTCTATTCTATTCTATTCCATTCCATTCCACTCCACTCCACTCCACTCCACTCCACTCCACTCCACTCCACTCCACTCTCCATATTCTATTCTATTCTATTCTATTCTATTCTATTCTATTCTATTCTATTCTATTCTATTCTATTCTATTCTATTCTATTCTATTCTATTCTATTCTATTCCACTCCACTCCACTCCACTCCACTCCACTCCACTCCACTCCACTCTCCATATTCTATTCTATTCTATTCTATTCTATTCTATTCTATTCTATTCTATTCTATTCTATTCTATTCTATTCTATTCCATTCCATTCCATTCCATTCCATTCCATTCCATTCCATTCTTATATTTTTGGTTCCTTCCTGCCCAGGTGCAAAACCTTGCTTTTCTCAGCCCCTTCAAGACTTCAACTCCCAGGATTCCCCAGCCATCCATGCACCAGAAGCTGGGAAGACCTGGCAGTGGGGCGCCACCCCGCCCCCTCCTTGGGCAGAAGCGCCTTCTGGCCTCTGCGTGGACACCTGCCATGCGGGCGCATCACTGCCAGATCATCCCGAGCAAATATTTGCTTACTTCCAAGAACTCCAGGGGCTTTTATAGCCCAGCATAAATAAGAATTTATGACCTATTTTTGCAGCCTGTTTGTTCAAAAGCCACTTAGCCCTTCTGGGCATTAATGGCCCAGGCTGATCGAAGTGATGCCAGGCAGGGGGGTCCTGGGTATAAGAACCGTGGTTTATTTGTGGTTTGGGGATGTTTGGAGATGATGCAGGCCTGGCCCTCAGGTTGCAAGTACAGACAATCCTCGGCTTACGACCGCAGTTCAGCCCGGAATTTACGTTGCTAAAGTTAAAGATATTCGTTCCTTAGGTTTTGCTCCGTTTTACGACCTTCCTTGCCATGGATGTTAAGGGAATCGCTGCAATTCTTAAAAGTTAGTCCCGCGGGTCGTTAAGCGAAACCGGATTTCCCCCTTTGACTTGGTTGGTCACAAGGTCGCAAAATCACCGGACGCTGGGACTCTGCAAGCGTCATAAATACGAGTCGGTTGCCCAAGCATCCAAATTTTGATCACGTGACCCTGGGGGGCGCTGCAACCGTCATAAGTATGAGACGGTTGCCAAGCGTCTGAATCCTGATCACGTGACACCACGGGGATGCTGCAACGGTCGTAAGTGTGAGAAACGGTCAAAAGTCACTTTTTTCAGGGTCGTTGAAACTCCGAATGGTCACTAAACAAGCTGCTGTAAGTCGAGGACTACCTGGAGCTGGTGTGTGTTTGTGTGTGTGTGTGTGTGTGTGTGTGTGTCTGTGTGATTGTGCAGCTCAAAAAGTAGGAAATACAGAGAGTTCTCAATTTAGAACCATTTGTTTAGCAACAATCTGAAGTTACCCTCCTAAAACAGCCCCAGGGAATTCTGGGAGTTGAAGTCCAGGGAGCTGAAAAAGTCACTTACACCTGGTAGTTGCTATTGCCAACACTGCAACAGCCCCACGGTCACGTGATCACCATTCAGTATACAGATAGTCCTTGACTTATGACCACAACTGAACCCCAAATTTTTGCTGCTTACGTGAAATTTTGCATTCTGACCACGGGGGTGTTCCTGCAACGCTCATAAATCACTTTACTCAGTGCTGTTGTAACTTCGGCCACTAAATGAACTGTTGTAAGTTGGGGAATACCTGTATAGACGGGGCACAGGTAGTCCTCGACTTACGACCACAACTGGGCCAAACATTTCTGTTGTTAAGTGAAACATTTGTTAAGTGAGATTTGCCCCATTTTACCAAAGTTGTTAAGTGGATCACTGCAGTTCTTCAATTAATAACCCGGTTGTTAAGCGAATCGGGCTTCCCCCATTGACTTTGCTGGTCCAACGGTCACAAACGGGGATCATGTGACTCTGGGACACTGCAACTGTCATAAGTGCGAGTCAGTTCCCAAGTGTCTGAATGCTGATCACAGGGGGACGTAACGGATAAAAACGGCCGTCAGTCATTTTTTGCCGGGCCGTTGTAACTTGGATCAGTCTGTTGTAAGTCAAGGATCTCCTATGGATATTTTTTTCATGCAGGCAGGATTTTATGCAAGAATAGATCCGAGTTCTGATGTCCCAGCAAACAAGGGGAGTGAAACTCCGGATCCGTGTTTGTCTCTCGGGTGGTGCCAGGCCCACCTCGGCTGTGTCAACAAAGAGACAGCCCCATTGCACATTTTATGGGAGTGGGGGAAAGGCTGGCTCCAGATGGGAGCCAGGGCTGAAGCAAGGGACAACACAATAAACAGCACAATAAATGCCACATCGGTTGTGTTAGCCAGCGAAAGAATCCGCGCTTCAGAAAAAGCAGGAAAAACTCACTCTAGAAATTGGCATTTAGGGGGTTCTCATGCACCACCCTGGGAAGGAGAGACTGTTCCCCCACCCCAATTTGTCCTCCTTCTTCCCGAGCTTGTGACAAAAAGTTGAGAATATTTTTTTAAAGAAATATCATGTTTCTACCATGCTTTGATGGGGAGCCATACACCCTGTTACATCTGTAAGGCTGTGGCTATCACCGTAGGTGACTTTAAGACAGGTGGACTTCAACTCCCAGAATTCCCCAGCCAGGGTGTAGTCCAGTGGTTCCAAATCTTGGCAACTTAATGTGGACTTCAATTCCCAGAATTCCCCAGCCAGCCTCGCATGATAGAGTTGGAAGAGACCAGAAGGGTCATCTAAATGCAGTATTTCTCAACCGTGGCGACTTTAACACCTGTGGACTTCAACTCCCAGAATTCCCTAGCCAGCCATAAATGATAGAGTTAGAAGAGACCAGAAGGGTCCTCTTAAGTCCTGTATTTTTCAACCTTGGCGACTTTCAGACCTGCGGACTCCCAGAATTCCCCAACCAGCCATGAATGATAGAGTTAGAAGAGACCAGAAGGGTCATCTAAGTGCAGTATTTCTCAACCTTGGCGACTTTCAGACAGGTGGACTTCAACTCCCAGAATTCCCCAGCCAGTATATGGCTGGCTGGGGAATTCTGGGAGTTGAAGTCCACCCGTATTAAAGTCGCCTAAGCTGGGGAAGACAGCCTTACGGATATAACAAATGTACTGATCCAGAAGATAAAAGCATGATGCAAACATGATATTTCTTAAAAAAATATTCCCAACTTTTTTTTGACAAGCTAAGAATGAAGGAAGAGTGTCATTTTGTTCCAATATTCTCTTCTCTTCTCTTCTCTTCTCTTCTCTTCTCTTCTCTTCTCTTCTCTTCTCTTCTCTTCTCTTCTCCTCTCCTCTCCTCTCCTCTCCTCTCCTCTCCTCTCCTCTCCTCTCCTCTCCTCTCCTCTCTCCTCCCTTCCAGCTCTTATCATTCTGGACTGGCTGGGGAATTCTGGGAGTCGCAGTCCCCCCATCAAGACGGTATATTCCTCGATGCCCCCGAGAGAGAGAGCTGAGTGCCAAAAGAGGGCTTGCCTGTGCCAAGGCCGCAGCGGGGCTCCTGAGGACAATTGTAAGTTAAGTGCCACCCTTCCTACCATTGATTAACCAACCTCGGGCGAGTTAATTCGCCAGCTATAGAGCGGCCGCCAAGCATCCAGCAGGGAGGTTTGCAATCAAGAGATGCCAATCGTCCCCTGCGCAGAAAATCTTTTTATTCTGCACAGAGGCACACATGAAAACAGAGGCGAGGCTGGACGGGCAGGGGAGACGGCTTGGTCGGTCGGTTAGTGTCATTCCACCTCGTACAACAAAAATAAATGCTATCTTCAGTGTACATAAGAAAACTATAAAAAGATAACACAAACAGACATCCTTCACATTCCATACAATTGAACTGAAAACCTGATATTGCATTAATATTGCACTATACAGTAGAGTTCAACATAGTTACTGCCCTGGGATAGAAGCTGTTTCTCAGTCTGTCTGTCCTTGTTTTTATTGCCCTGTACCAGCTGCCAGATGGTAATAGTTTAAAAAAAAGGGGGGGGGGTGACATCCAGGATGAGATGGATCTTTAAGAATGCTTTGAACTTTCTTAAGGCAGCGGGAGCCATAAAGCTCTTCCTAAGAGAAGAGGGGCCAACCCAGGAGGGCAATGACGTTGACCCTCTGGAGTGCTGTCCGATCTGCCACTGTACAATGGGCAAACCAGACACAGATGCAGTAAGTTAAAATACTCTCTACAGTGCAGAGGTAGAAGGCCACTAGTAGTTTCTCATTCAGTTGTTGTTTCCTGAGAAGTCTCATCTCTGATGGTGTTGTGGCCCGTCAGTGGCCTGTGCAGATTGTAGCTGATTCCAACAACGAGGAGGCTGGTGCAGCTGGCGCTCAAGTTGGACAATGAGGAGGCAGGAGAAGAGATGGTGCCAGAGGCGGGGATTCAGCCAGGGCCTTCAGAAGCTCCAGAAGCTCCCTTAAGTGAAGAGGATGAAGAGGAGGAGCCTCTTCTCGATGCACGGGCGTGCAGAATGGCCAAAAGGCAGGAGTGGCTCCACAGGAGGAGGTCTCCTCGAGACTAACGCTTGGGGCTAATTGGCCACTCCCTTAGCCTATTTAAGAAGGAACACTGCTTGCAACAAGCTGTGGAGAACAACTTCAGTTCACTCTCCTTCGCGTCTGGATTCCCTGTCCCAGGTCAGGTCCTCTTTTATTATAACAACACACAGAAACTTAAAAGTGGCCACTTGCTCCACTCAGTCTCCAATGATAAGCAAGGGCGGAATGTCTGAGCTATTCCTTCTATAGTCCACTATAAATTCCTCGGTCTTATTGGTGTTAAGGACCACGTTATTGTCTCCACACCACGAAAGCCACCGGCCCACCTCATCTCGTTCCTTTTTTTTTTATTTCAATAGGCTTTGTCAATCCTCCATTTATCATTACTTTTGCTGTTTGTTTTTGGTCTACGGCTTCTATGGCTTGGATAAGTTTTCTCCCAAAGCCCATTTGTTTCAACTGTAGTGACATAAATCGCCAATTCACACTGTCAAAGGCTTTCTGTGCATCTAGAAATATCAAATATCATTTGCTTCTCTGGATGTGCCCCATAGTATTCCAAAGTGTCCAGAATTATCCTCAAATTGTCTCTAATCTGCCTTTTTGGCAGGAACCCATTTTGATCAGAGTGTATGAAATTATTTATAAATATCTTTTGAGTCTTTCTGCTAGTATTGAAGTGAAGATTTTATAGTCTGAGTTTAGCAGGGATATAGGCCTATAGTTCTTGATTTGTTGTGGGTCAGTATCCTCCTTTTGCTCCACCTCATCTCGATAGGAAGACTCTTTTCCCTCATGGGGATGGATGCCACGATGCCAGGAAGCACAAGAATTCCTCCCTGTGGCAATCAGAGCAGATTTTCCAGCCCAGCTGCACATCACGGTTACAAACGATGTTCAACATCTGTGATGTTCCCCAGGGAAATCCACGCCCACCTGAGGGATGTGAGGTTTTTCTTTTGCAATGCCAGGTTATTTCATTCCAAAAAGCAGAGTGGTATAAAAAAAATGCTGGGGTTGCAATTCAGATTTTTTTTCCCCCATCCGAGACTAACCTTCCTTTCTGCTGTCCTCCTAGGAGAAAATTAAGTCCAGGAAGTCCCTGACTTGTGATGACAAGTGAGCCCCGAATCTCTGTTGCTAAGCAAGACAGTTGTTTAACTGAGCTGGGTCCGTTTTTACGAACTTTCTGGCCATGGTTTTAAGTGAATCGCTGCGGTTATTAAGTGAGTAACACGGTCGTAAAATGAATCTGGCTTCCCCGTTGACTTGCTTGTCACAAGGTCATAAATGGGGATCATATGACACTCACAAACACACCAGGGATGCTGCGACCGTCATAAATATGAGTCAGTTGCCAAGAGACTGAATTTGGCTTTGGTGTCTCTAATAGCAAAGATCTGCTTGCCGTATACGGCTTGGCTTGCTCACAGAAGTCATCCGGAATGGAATGGAATGGAATGGAATAGAATAGAATAGAATAGAATAGAATAGAATAGAATAGAATAGAATAGAATAGAATAGAATAGAATAGAATAGAATAGAATAGAATAGAATAGAATAGAAAATATGGAATGGAATGGAATGGAGTGGAGTGGAGTGGAGTGGAGTGGAGTGGAGTGGAGTGGAGTGGAGTGGAGTGGAGTGGAGTAGAGTGGAGTAGAGTAGAGTAGAGTAGAGTAGAGTAGAGTAGAGTAGAGTAGAGTAGAGTAGCATAGCGTAGAGTAGAGTAGAATAGAATAGAAACTATGGAATGGAATGGAATGGAATGGAATGGAATAGAATAGAATAGAATAGAATAGAATAGAATAGAATAGAATAGAATAGAATAGAATAGAATAGAATAGAATAGAATGAGTTGGAAGGGACCTTGGAGGTCTTCTAGACCAACCCCCTGCTTAGGCAGGAAACCCTCCACCACTTCAGACAAATGGTTATCCAGCATCTTCTTAAAAACTTCCAGTGTTGGAGCATTCACAGCTTCTGCAGGCCAGTCATTCCACTGATTAATTGTTCTAATGGTTTTCTTTCCTTTCCTTTTTCTTTTTTGGTTGGATAACAGAGTTAGAAATTAAGATTTTGAACAGTACAATGATGTAAGCAACTGACTCAGACTTAGCCAACTGACTTAGTGTACGCTGTTCACCAAGCATTTCTCTTATGTAAAGGAAAAATATATAAATAAATGCGGGGGTGAGAGGGTGGGATGGGGAAGAAAAAGAAGGAATCGGAATGGCTTTCTAACCAGGCAGCTGAGCTTCTTTGCTGGGGGGAAGAGGGATAGTGAGTCACGTGGCCAGTGAAAATTAAAGGGGGGATAGATTTAACCTCCAGGGACCTCTGTTTGGGCTTTAATCACCCCAAAGTCATCCAATCATCTGAATGAGGGTTTAAACCAGGGGTCCTCAAACTTGGCCGCTTTAAGACTTGTGGCTGGAGAATTCTGGGAGTTGAAGTCCACAAGTCTTAAAGCGGCCAAGTTTGAGGACCCCTGGTTTAAACTATAGATAGTCCTCAATTTACGGCCACAATGGGAACCAGAATTTCCGCCACTAAGCAATGCAGTCGTGGGTTGAGCTTTCCCAAGAGCAGACCTAATTTTACAACCATTTTTACTTTGGTTGTTAAGTGAATCATTTGGTTGTTAAGTGAATCGTTGAGTGGACCCCGTTTCCCCAAACTTTTGAAGCCGGCAAGGAATTGCAAGGAGTCAACTGTGCTTGGAACAGCTTCCATCCTGCGACAATAATTGTTGCACCATCAAACATCTCAAGTCCTTGGGGAGGACTCGATAGGTAGGCAGAAATGCCAAACACAGGGCGAACATTCAGCTGATTGTGCAACCAACCACAACCACCACCACAACAACAACAACAACAAAAGCCTTGGGTGCAATCCCAAAACATCTGGAACACCATTGTCATTGACCAAATCACCATCAGTCAATTGCGAAAGGCAGCAATTTACTAGACCAGAAGAATCACCAATATTTCTCAATCTTGGCCAGGGGGGACTTCAACTCCCAGAATTCCCCAGCCAGCCATGAACAATAGAGTTGGGAGAGACCAGAAGGATCAGCTGGTCCAGAATTTCTCAACCTGGCTCACTTTAAGATGGGGGGACTTCAACTCCCAGAATTCCCCAGCCAGCACAGCTGTCTGGAGAATTCTGGGAGTTGAAGTCCCCCCATCTTAAAGTCGCCAAGGTTCAAAAACCCTGGTTAGATGATCTCCAGGGGTCCTGCCAAACTTTACAAATAAGACACTATAAGTCAAGGTAAAGGTTCCCCTTGCAAATATGTGCTAGTCGTTCCTGACTCTAGGGGGCGGGGCTCACCTCCGTTTCAAAGCTGGAGAGCCAGCGCTGTCTGAAGACATCTCCGTGGTCATGTGGCCGGCATGACTCAATGCCAAAGGCACACAGAACGCTGTTACCTTCCCATCAAAGGTGTTCCCTATTTTTCTACTTAACGCAAATCCCGTTACGCGGCACTAGGGATTCGAACCGCTGAAGTGCCAACCTTTTCGATCGACAACATCCGACAAAGATCGACAATGAAGATGCTATGCAATGGTCCAAATCTTTTAACTGACTCACTCCTCTTCTCTAAAGAAACTATCCACCCTCCTACTACACAAAAGGCATTCACACATGAACTGGGGTAGGTGTGTACCGAGCCGAGCCTCACCTGAGCCGGCCCTCCTGTGGAAAGTCATGTGGTGGGTCGCTGCACGTCAGATGAGCTTCCTCATCCAGGAGGTATACAAACACCCTTTCCTGAAACACAAAGAGGGGGAAAAAACATTGAATAAATTAAGACTGGTAGTCGCTCAAGGGAGTAATTGGGTATTCATTTACCCAGAGGCTACCTCGGCTGACCTGGGAAACATTTAACAAAATTGGATTTGGTTAGAGGGGGCGGTCTCATCTCAACCACTAGAGGGCAGCAAAGCCATGCACAAACTCACTCCCTTCCATCCCTAGTGGCCGTGTGGAATTTTGCAGCCCAACTCTAGTCAGTTTCAATGTGGATAAATCCAATAAAGCAGCTATTCTGGGCAAACCTATAAGGAGGTGGTCCTTGACTTACAACCATCCATTTACTGACGAAAGTTAAAGCCGCACTGAAAAAAGTGACCTACGACTGGTCCTGTCACTTATGACCGTTGCAGCATCCCCACAGGGATAGGATCAGAATTTGGGCATTTGGCAACTGGTAGATATTTAGGAGGGTTGTGGTGTCCTGGGGTCATGGGATCAGCATTTGTGACCTTTCCAGTTGCCCAGCAAAGTCAAGGGGGCGGGGGATTGGATTCACTTAAAAACATTTCTCTCTTTCTCTTAACTGTCTATCTCTGTTCATCTGTCTGTCTGACTGTCTCTCTCTCTCTCTCTCATCTCTCTTACGTGCTCTCTCTCTCTCATCTATTATCTGTCTATCATCTATCTTCTATCCAATCATCCACCTATCTTCTCTTCTTCCCACTCCATCCATCCATCTATCCTTCTGTCATTGTCTGTTTGCTCTCTCTCTCTTATCTATCATCTCTCCCTTTCTTTCTAATCTATGGTCTCTATCTATCTATCTATCTATCTATCTATCTATCTATCTATCTATCTATCTATCTATCTATCTATCTATCTATCTATCTATCTATCTATCTATTTATCTGTCTATCTGTCTATCTATCTATCTACATCCACTCATTCAACCATCCATCATCCATCCTCCATCCATTCATCCTTCCATCTATTATTCCTCGATCTGTCTGTCAGAAAGTCTATCTCTCTGTCCATCCGTCCATCCATCCATCTATCATCTATTCAACTATCCAAATATCTTTCCTCCGTCCCTCCCTCCCTATCCACCCATCCTCCATCCTCCATCCATTCATCCTTCCATCTATTATTCCTCGATCTGTCTGTCTGTCTGTCTTTCTGTCTGTCTGTCTGTCTGTCCATCCGTCCATCCATCCATCCACCCATCCATGCATCCATCCATCCATCATCTATTCAACTATCCAAATATCTTTCCTCCCTCCCTCCCTCCCCATCCATCCATCTATTTATCTATCTATCTGTCTATCTCTATCATCTATTCAACTATCCAAATATCTTTCCTCCCTCCCTCCCCATCCATCCATCCATCTATCTATCTATCTGTCTATCTCTATCATCTATTCAAATATTCAAATATCTTTCCTCCCTCCCTCCCTCCCCATCCATCCATCCATCTATCTATCTGTCTATCTCTATCATCTATTCAACTATCCAAATATCTTTCCTCCCTCCCTCCCTCCCTTCCTCCCACCCTCCCTCCCCATCCATCTATTTTGGAAAACTGCCCCTCTACTTCAAGAAGGACTCTGGACAATGAGTAAAAACGAATAAAACATAAAAACAGGACACAAAATGTTCAATTTAAATTTCCCCTTCAGGAGGAGCCTCCTTTCTTTTCTGCCAACGTTCCCAAACAGCTATTTAAGGTCAGGGATTTTTCCCTTTTCCCTTCCGTGATGGAAGACAAATCAAGGCATTGAAACCCAACAATCCACAGTTCCCACAAGTCTACCCTAGGCAACGAAAAGTGGGATCCTAAGGTCACAACTCCGTTTTTTCCCCAGCCAGGGAAAATTCTCCTGTTGGGCACAGATCAATAGCTCTGTTGAGCTGCATCTAGCAAAAAAAGAAAAAAAAAGATTTTTATCTATCTTGTACTGTGCAAAATTGCATTGTTAGCCGGCTCAGAGCGGAAAAATCATAACAATTGATGGCGACTTCTATTATATTCCTCGAAGGGAGCACAATTTGTGCGAGCACACACTTTATTGTCATGTCGTATTGTTCGAGCCTCAAACAGTAACAGCCGCAAACAAGAGGAAGATTTTGCAAACAGAGGGCAAAATAAATGGAAGAAGTAAAATCAGGGCAGAGAAGCTTTTCAAGGATTCCGCTCCCATGACTGAAAACTTGGAAAATATCTCAGATGGGGTGCATCAGTTGAGTGTGGGTCTGGGCCAACATAACTGAGATGGAGAAGAGAAAATCCAACCCAGAATGAAAGAATGAATGAGTGAAGGAAGGAAGGAAAGAAGGAGGTTGAAAGAGGGAGGGAAGGAGAAAGAAGGAAGGAAAAGACAGAAAAAGAGATAGACAAGAAGGAAGGAAGAAGAAGGGAGGAAGAAGGGAGGGAGAGAGAAAAGGAGGGAGGGAGGAAAGAAGGAAGGAAGGAAGGAGGAAGGAGGGAAGAAGGGAGGAAAGAAGGAGGAAGAAGGGTGGAAGGGAGGAGAAGGGAGGAAAGAAGAAAGAAGGAAAGAAGGAAGGAAGAAGGAGGGAGGGAGAAAGAAGGAAGGAAAAGACATAGGAAGGAAGGGAGGGAGGGAGGGAGGAAGGTTGAAAGAGGGAGGGAAGGAAGAAAGCATGGAAAAGACAGAGAAAGAGATACACAAGAAGGAAGAAGAAGGGAGGGAGGAAGGTTGAAAGTGGGAGGAAAGGAGGAAGAAGGAAGGAATGAATTTATGGATTTATTTATTCATTAGAAACCACCTATCTCTCCCACTAATGGACTCCAGGTGGGGTGTCAGGGTGTACAGGAACTCCTTGACTTACAACAGTCCATTTAGTGACCAAAGTTAAAACCAAACTGAAAAAAGGGACTTAAGACCATTGTTCACACTTACAACTGCTGCAGCATCCCCATGATCACGTCACGTGATCAAAATTCAGACGCTTGGCACCTGACTCACATTTATGACGGTCACAGCATCCCGGGGTCATCCCCCTCTGACAAGCATGGGGAAAGCCCTATTCACTTAACAACCGTGTTCCTAATGTAACAGCCACAGAGATCCGCTTAACTGTAGCAAGGAAGACCATACAACGGGGGGAAAACTCACTTAACAGCCATTTCGCTCAATGACAGAAATGCGGGGCTCGGCTGCGTGACGTAAGTTGAGAACCGCCTGTCTTTCTGGGACACATTTTATATGCTGTTTTTGTGATGCTTAGGCGCTAAAGCTTCGTGTTCTGTTACGCCGCGTGAAATAAACCAACCAACCAACCAACCGAAGACGGGGCTCAACTAGATGACCTTGAGGGGAACCCTCGCCCTCCAGAATTGCAGGCTTCTCTGGATTCCCCTGGGGATGTAAGGGCACAGAAAAGGCCCCTCTGCTAATTTGGCCCTCTGATTCAGCTATTATCAGCGGGACTCCCTCCGAGGTTCCCCGCTGATCCGAAATTAAACTGTAATTATTGAATTATCTCTGTGCCTTCCTGGTCCTGTTGACCATGCACTGGCATTCGGAAGCCACCGGGAAGTGACTCGCCACACCATGCTCCTCTGCCAAGATGCATCCTTGCCCATCTCTGGAACGATTTCCCATGCCGCCACTGGCCACTGGCCACCCTGTTGTAAGCTGGCTCCCTTCCAACTCCCTTCCCTCTCCACCAAAGGTCCGGAGCTGGCCAAAGGGCGGGCGAGGCGGCTCTTGGCGAGAGACGTCGCCAGCCAATTCCAATTAGTTCCCCTTCGAGACGATTAAAGGTGCCAACGGTGCCAGCCGCCCAACCCAGGGGATGCTAATGGCCCAGGGCCATTAGTGGCTCTCAGCAGCTGGCACCCAGGGCTGAGCCCGTGTTTCCGGAGTGCCTGCCCAGATCTCCAGCATCGCCATCATCAGTATCGTAGCCTCTCTGAAGGGCTTAATGATATTTGGCAGGTCTTTATCTCCTCGTGTCTCCATGGCTAATGAGCCTGGCAATTAGATCTCCCCCAACAGAGCGGTCGCTAGGTGCCTGATGAGCCTCTCTCTGCCCTTCCCCCTCCTCTCTCTGTCACTCTCTCTATGTCTCTTTCTCTCTCTCTCTTTCTCTCTCTGTCTCTGCATCTGTCTCTATCTCTCCCTCTCTCTCTGTCACTCTCTCTATGTCTTTCTCTCTTTCTTTTTCTCTCTGTCTCTGTCTCTGCATCTGTCTCTCTCTCTCTCTCTCTCTCTCTCTTTCTGTCATCTCTCTCTCTTTATCTCTCCCTCTCTCTCTGTCACTCTCTCTATGTCTCTTTCTCTCTCTTTCTTTTTCTCTCTGTCTCTGCATCTGTCTCTCTCTCTCTCTCTCTCTCTCTCTCTTTCTGTCATCTCTCTCTCTTTATCTCTCCCTCTCTCTCTGTCACTCTCTCTCTGTCTCTTTCTCTCTCTTTCTTTCTCTCTCTCTCTCCCCCTCCCTCCCTCCGTCTGTCTCTTTCCATCATCTCTCTCTATCTCTCTCTCACACACACACATTCATTCTTTCTCTGTCATCTGTCTGTCTGTCTGTCTCTCTTTCTCTCTGTCATTTCTCTCTCTCTTTTTTTCTTTCTCAATCTCTTTCTCTGTCATCTCTCTGTCTGTCGTCTGTCTGCCTCTCTTTCTCTGTCTCATTTCTCTGTCTCTATGCCTCTTTCTCTCTCTTTCCTGTCATTTCTCCCTCTCTGTTTCTCATTTTTTTTCTCTTTGTCATCTCTCTCTTTATTTATTTATTTATTTTATTTATTTAGATTTATATACCGCCCTTCTCCTTGCGGACTCAGGGCGGTGAACAGCCAAATAAAAAAGCAAATACACAAAAGTTAAAATTTCATAAAAAGAACAAATATAAATTAGCCAATAATTAAAACAGATTAATTTAAAAATAGATAGTGAACTCTAAAAACACTTTATCTCTCCCTCATCTTTCTCTCCCTCTGAAGCAAGGATGATTCAAGCTGCAGGGAGCAAGTTAGGCTTAGGGCTGAATTTTGGTAAGGCTTCATTATCACAGGAGGCTTCCAAAGAAGGAAAATCGGATGGCCCTTTGTCTAGGATGATTTAAGGTTGGTCTAGAAGATCCCCAAGGTCCTGGCCAACTTTAGGTGTTCCCCTTCTGTGAAAAGAGCTGGGAGAGAGGAAACACTTTGTGGCTCTGAAGAGGATAGAAGCTACTTCAGACCCACCAGTCAATCAGTCTCAAAACGTTGAGACTCTGGAAGGAGCACAGAGAAGAGCAACAAAGAGGATTGTGGGACTGGAGGCTAAAATTTACAAAGAACGGTTGCTGGAATTGGGAATGTCTAGTTTCATGAAAAGAAACACCGGGGGGGGGGGGGGGGAACGGGACAGGATAGCAACCTTCCAATATTTGAGGGGCTGCCCCAAAGAAGAGGGAGTCAAGCTATTCTCCAAAGCCCCTGAAGGCAGGACAAGAAGCAATGGGTGGAAACTCATCAAGGAGAGAAGCAACTTAAACTAAGGAGGACTTTCCTGACAGTGAGGACAATTAACCAGAGGAACAGCTTGACACCAGAAGTTGTGAATGCTCCATCACTGGAAGTTTTTAAGAAGAGATTGGACAACCATTGGTCTGAAATGGTACAAGGTTTCCTACCTGAGCAGGGGGTTGGACTAGAAGACCTCCAAGCTCCCTTCCAACTCTGGTATTCTGTACTCTCCTCCAAGAAAGTCAACAGGAGCTGGACAGTCTGCTTAGTGGCTTGCAACCCTAATTTTAAAGTGTTGCTGTTGCAACTGTTGACCAGGGTTCTCTGTGTGTGTGAATCAGAATAGAGCTGGAGCACCACACCTTCTGGTGGCGAGCTGTTCCACTGGTTAAGTGTCCTCACTGTTAGGAAGTTTCTCCTTAGATCCAGGTTGCTTCTCTCCTTGATTGGTTTCCATCCTTCGCTTCTTGTCCTGAATGAGTGACCATGTCAAACGTGAGAGTGTGTGTATCATTCCCAGACAACTCTGGTTGCCTTCAGCCAGTTGCTGCCTCATCCAACTGCCCAGATTTTGTGCAGCTCAATGCACAAATTCAATGAGTTAATTGAACATAATTGAGTTAGTTAATCTAATTTAAAAATTTGCATTCCTCATTTCTATCACTCCAGGCAGCACCTGATATAGTTTTGTTTTTTTTTCTGTTCCTTCGCTCATCTTCCACCGGTCTCTTCCATGGCTTGATCTTTGAAGTTTATTATTTTGGGTTATTTTTTTTTCTTGTTCTGCCGAAAAGCTGCACCCTACAATCAGTCCCAAACAGTTCCTTCGCAAGCTGTGATTAACGCACAAAAAGCACCACTGTCGATCATAGCTTCCTTACTTCAAAGCTGCCGTTATCGCGATTAAATTAAGCATGTTTTCAGCACAAGGACAGAATGAAACAAAATGTGTGCAGGACAAATTGGCTTAGAGCGAGAAGTACTAGTGCCCAGTGCGCTTCCCGTCCAGCAACATATTTTTGTGAATTTTACAAATTGCCTTAAGATTTGTAAAACAACAGTAGCTGCCCAACAGATCTCGGTGCTCAACTTAGACTTCGGGGTGTGTGTTTTGGTTTGTTGGTTTTGTGTGTGTGTGTGTGTGTGTCTTTGCATCAATCATGATTCCTGGGGCATGCAAGTCAACCGTAGCCACTTTAAGATGTGTGGACTCCAACTCCCAGAATTCCCCAGTCCATATATCTTAAATTTGAATTTTGGGAATTGAAATTCATGCATCTTAAAGCTGAATTTTGGCAGTTCAAGTCCTAGCTGGCTAGGGGTTTCTGGGGGTTAAAGTCCACATACCTCACACTTGTCAAGATTGAGATATGGGAATGGCACTCCAAAATCTTTATTTTAACTTTCTCTGAATATTTTCTAGCTCAGTGTTTCTTGACCTTGGTCACTTTCAGACGTGTGGACTTCAACTCCCAGAATTCCCCAGCCAGCCATGAATGATAGAGTTGGAAGAGGCCAGAAGGGTCATCTGTATTTCTCAACCTGGGTGATTTTCAGACATGTGGACTTCCACTCCCAGAATTCCCCAGCCAGCCATGAATGATAGAGTTGGAAGAGACCAGAAGGGTCATCTGTATTTCTCAACCTGGGTGATTTTCAGACATGTGGACTTCCACTCCCAGAATTCCCCAGCCAGCCATGAATGATAGAGTTGGAAGAGACCAGAAGGGTCATCTGCATTTCTCAACCTGGATGATTTTCAGACATGTGGACTTCCACTCCCAGAATTCCCCAGCCAGCCATGAATGATAGAGTTGGAAGAGGCCAGAAGGGTCATCTGTATTTCTCAACCTGGGTAATTTTCAGACATGTGGTCTTCTGTTGTTGTAGTTGATTTGGAGATTGGCCATGTTGTAATTTGCTACCTCTTTCTGCTTCCATTTCTTCAGTGATTGCAGGACATTATCTGCTCGGATAGAGCGATATTTCGTTAAATCGATTCTTCCTAAACACCCACATCATATTTCCCGGGCCATTGGCTTTCCACACAACCTCCCAAAGCTTAATGGAGCCACACTGAATGGTTAGCCAATGTTTCTTCTCTAAAATGCTTCACTCGTCTGGTTGCAATCGTACCCGTGTGATCGAAGCCAAACGCTTCCATTTTGCTTTTGATCTGTCCTCCCCAACCGAAGAAGAAGAAGGAGAAGGAGAAGGAGAAGGAGAAGGAGAAGGAGAAGGAGAAGGAGAAGGAGAAGGAGAAGGAGGAGAAGGAGAAGGAGAAGAAGAAGAAAAAAGCACTTCATTCTGGAACATTTTTCAGCCCTATCAAAATTTTCTCCAGGTAGTTTTGATGAGGCGGAATTCAGAGAAAAGGCTTCCTTGTGAAAATGCTCCGGCAGAGATGGTTGTTTTGGGAAGCTATCAATCGCTCGACACAGTATCAAAAACAAAAAGCAGAATTACAAAGACTTTTAATAAGGTGGGTTTTTTTTTCCAGGTAAGGATTAAAGGGTAAACTACCAAATCTTGGAAACGGTGATAGGCCTACATTATTAATGAGTTCATTAACGTAGTTTCTTTGATCGCCTTTTGGCAGCTCGTCTTCTCAGTTTTTTGCAGCTGTGAGTGAGCTGCTGCTTAGGAGATAAGCTCCTAATAAACTCCTTATCGTTTTGTTGTTTAGGAATTAAATTCCGCTTTCCCAGCCTCCTCACAATCTCACATTGAAGCCGCACCGTGCTGGGTACCACGTCTCTTCCGTCTTCGGCAGGTCCTCCCAGATCTCTGGGCCTCTTTTGCAGATATGACCAGTTCTTGGGTGGTTCTAGCAGAAGTCATTCATGGTCTTGGTCGAAAAGTTCTCCAGGACGTAGTCAAAAAAACGAAAGCGTCAGGATGGGCCACCACGATGCAGTCTAAACTGCGCTGGTTTTATGTTGTGTGGTTCAAACGTTGAACAATTTTGATTTTATTTTTTTTATTCTGACCAGATCCTGCAGCCACTTTTGGTCTTCTAGAGACAGAATCCAACCTGGGTCAGTCAAAGGGAGCAGAGATTTAGTTTTCACATCCATCCTAAGTAAGGGTGGGGTCTACTTACCTTTACTACTGGTTTGCAATAGGACTACGCGGGCTTCTGCACATGTGCAGATGACCCACGATGATGTCATGGTGTGTGGGCGGAGCTCCCGCTGGTTTTACTTACCGGTTCTATAGAACCGGACTGAACTGGGAGCAACTCAACACGGGTCCTCGGGAAACTTCTCTCTAGCAGTGTGTGTGTTTTGGCCTAGTCCAGGGGTCTGCAACCTTAAACACTCAAAGAGCCATTTGGACCCGTTTCCCACAGAAAAGAAAACACCGGGAGCCACAAAACCCTTCCCGTGCCTGACTATTTCTTGAGCGGCCACAAAACCAGCATATGCAGTTGAATTAAACATTCTGTTTTCTTCTGAAACTTTTCTTGTCTTGGATTTATCCATGGTTGGCCTACCAGGGGTTGAACAGCTCAATAAACCACGTGCTGGTGGATGTCGCACATCGGCGGTTGTGACGCATATTTTGAGTGACAGGGAGCCTCAGCAGAGGGGTGAAAGAGCCATATGCAGCTCCAGAGCTGCAGGTTGCTGACCCCTGGCCTAGTCTGTGTGTGGTTTTGTTTTTTTTAAATTTGATTTATATGCCGCCCTTCTCCGGAGACTCAGGGCAGCTTACAATGCGTTAAGCAATAGCCTTCATACTTTTGTTTATTTATATTTATACAAAGTCAGCTTATTGCCCTGAACAAACTGGGTCCTCAATTTACCCACCTTATAAAGGATGGAAGGCTGAGTCGACCTAGAGCCTGGCTGGGATTGAACTCGCAAGTAATTGCAGGCAGCTGAATCTTAAATGCTGCCTTTGTAGGAGGCATTATCCCCCTACGCTACTCAGACTCCTTTATATGGTCCCTGTCGTGTGGAGCTTTTTAAAGATATTGATTGGGGTGTTTGCTATTAAGACATTGGTTCCTTCTGCTGCCAAGCCCTCACCTCCTAAGTACTTGGTAAACTGGTGGTAAATCAGCAATCTTGTTGATCCACAAGGGAGGGGGCCGTTTCCCAGGTTTCAATCGCTTCTCCAGGCTGTTTTTGTCTCTGCTCATCCAACAATCTTAGTAGTTGCGAAATTGAATGTACGTCCTTGTTCGCTGCAGTGCGAGGCTACTGATCTACTCAGGTTTCCTCATCTGACCTCTCGCTTGTGTTCTTGCAATCTGATGGTTTAGCTTCCTCCCCGTCCATCCTATACAGGCACAGGGGCAATCCAGGCAGGGGATCCGGGAGATTACATGCGGCCTTCTAGATCTTACCTTGATTTTTCATCGGTCCGATGGGACTTAGCAATGTCCCAAAGGAGCTTTTTCCAAAAGGCAAATGGACTTTCTTGGTGGCCTCCCTAGGAACAGACCTGGACCCATCCTGATCGCTGATAAAGGAAGATGCAGGAGACCCTATCCCATTCAAAACAGGAGAATAATATTGAAAGGGGACTTGTAGGTCATATAGTCCAACCCTTCAATGAAGCAGGAGACCCTATCGAATTCCCTACAAGTGGCTGTCCAATCTCTTCTTAAAAACCTCCAGTGATGGAGCACCCACAATGTCTGGTGGCAAGCAGTTCCACTGGTTAATTGTCCTCACTGTTAGGAAGCTTCTCCTTTGTTCCAGGTTGCTTCTCTCCTGGATGAGTTTCCATCCATTGCTTCTGGTCCGGCCTTCTGGTGTTTTGGAAAACAACTTGACTCCCTCTTCTTTGGGGCAGCCCCTCAAATATTGCAACATTGCTATCATGTCCATCTTCCCTCTAGACTAGCCAAACCCAAATCCTGCAGCCGTTCTTCATGTGTTTTTGTCTCCAGGCCTTTAATCCTCCTAGTTGCTCTTCTCTGTACTTTGTCCAAAGTCTCAACCTCTTTTTTGTAACCTGGTGAGCAAAACTGGACACAGCATTCTGAGTGCGGCCTTACTTAAAGCTTCATAAAACGGTGTTAATACTTCGCATGATTTTGATTCCACGCCTCTGTTCAAATCTCCAGTCCCGTTTCCAGCAGCTTTATTTAACCTCTTTATAAAATAGACTAATGAACCACAGGGAGGGAGAGAGAGAGAGAGAGAGATAGGATATCCTTGGACCGATACGAATCGTGTGGCGATATTTCCTTTCTCTTTTCTTCTCCCTCCCTTCCGGCGGCCAAGCTCCTGGGGCAGAAAGCGCAGATAATCAAAAGATGACATTTGGCCAGAATTGAATCCTCAGCTGTCGGGTCTCACCTCTGCTGTGATTTCACATCTGACCTGAGAGGCTTTGTAAAAAAAAAATCCCTGCTTGTTAAGAGCTTGGCCCAGCTTCCTATCTGAAGCCGAGAACGGGCAGAGAGGGGGGTGGGAGGCAGCCTGAGATGGCAGTGATGGATAAGGGTGAATACCTGTAGCTCAGGTGTAGGATGAGGGCGGAGGATCTTTCTCTGAGCTTGTGGGTTGGTTTATGAATGTTTCGTTACCAGGCTACATCCTCAGCAGAGTTTAGGGCATGTCAGTGTCGGTTTTCCTACCGTGTTTCCCCAAAAATAAGACACCCCCTGAGATAAAGCCTTAAAATAAGCCCTCCCCGAAAATATTTAAACGCATGTGCAGCGGTCCCCACCATTTCCTCTGGTTAGGGTTAGGGAGACAGAGCTGGAAATCAGGTAAGACGGCAAGAGGAGCCCCGTCTTGCTCCACGCGCCCCAAAATAATAAGACCTCCCTGAAAATAAGGCCAAGCACTTATTTCGGAGTTCAAAAAAATATAAGACAGGGTCTTCTTTTCAGGGAAGCATGGTACCTGTTTATAAGGGCTTCCTGTGGTCAGGAGGTCTTGTGATGGGAAGGTCAGGTTAGCTGAGGGTCTTGTGATGGGTTCAAGAGAGGGTCACATCAGGTGAGGCTCTTGCGAGGGGTCTTGTGAGGGGCCAGGTGTGGTTCTCAACAGATGAGGGTTTTGTGAGGATTGAGATGGAGCTTTTGATGGGCCAGGTGAGGGCCACATCAGGTGAGAGTCTTGTGATGCATGAGGTGATGGGCCAGGTGTGGGTCGCATCACATGAGGCTTTTGTGATGGGTCAGGTGAGGGTCTCATCAGGTGAGGGGGGTCTTGTGATGGGTCAGGTGAGGGTCTTGTGATGGGTTCAAGAGAGGGTCACATCAGGTGAGGCTCTTGCAAGGGGTCAGGTGAGGGGCCAGGTGTGGTTCTCAACAGATGAGGGTTTTGTGAGGATTAGGATGGACCTTTTGATGGGTCAGGTGAGGGCCACATCAGGTGAGAGTCTTGTGATGGATGATGTGATGGGTCAAGTGTGGGTCGCATCAGGTGAGGGGGGGGTGTCTTGTGATGGGTCAGGTGAGGGTCTTGTGATAGAGCATAGCCAACGGCACTGACCCTTAACCAACCCATGCAAGATCAGCCCCAACCAGCACTTCACCACCCAATGACCCTCAACGGACGTGACCTCCCCATCACAAGACCCTCACTGATGACCCTCACCTCACCCATCAGAAGACCACCAGAAGACCTTCACCTGACTTGAATATATGGACCTGACCTCCCCATCCTGAGTCCTACTGACCATACAAAGCCCTTATGAATAGAAAAAACACCAACACTGACATCCCCCAAACTCCGCTGAAGACGTTACCTAGATCGGTAATGAAATGTTCAGAAGCCAATCCAGGAGGAATCTCCACCCTCCATGACGGATAATTTCGGAAACCGATATCCTGCTTCTCGTTTTGCAAAATCAGAAGCGCCCATTTTCAACCTCTGGCTGTCAAAATGTGTGTGTGTGGGGGGGGGGGGGAAATCAAAGCGTCTTAATCATTAGATCGCGGAGTTAATTAAAACCCGCAGCAATGGAGCTAAGAATGCAAATTAAAAGGAAAAAAAGGGGGGGGGAGAAGGAAAAAGGAAGAAACAGCGACATGAAAAAGAGACGCCCCACCCAGTGTCCAAGAGGAGAAAATATCACATACAAGACTATGGGAATGCTGGAATGGCCGTAAGTGCGAGGACCGGTCGTAAGTTGCTTTTTTTGCAGTGCTGTTCGAACAGTCGCTAAGTGAATCGTTGCAACTCGAGGACAGAAAAGGAGCATCTTTGCATGACCACCCAAGTCAGGGAAGAGCAAAAGTAACTTGCAGCTACCAAGATTTCAGTGAAATATAAGGAAAAACATTTTGATGGTAAAATCTGTACAAGAACGAAACTTTACAGACTTTGTCATTTTCCATCTCTGGGTGGTTTTAAGATGAGGGTCTTGTCCTTATACAGGTTGTCCTCGGCTTGCAACCATTCGTTTAACGAGCATTCAAAGTTTACAACACCGTCGAAAAAAGCAAATGCAACCGGTCTTTGCACTTAAGACCACCATTTTTTAAAAAATTTGATTTATAGGCCGCCCTTCTCCGGAGACTCAGGGCGGCTTACAGTGCGTTAAGCAATAGCCTTCATACTTTTGTATATTTTATACAAAGTCAGCTTATTGCCCCCACAAACGGGGTCCTCACTTTACCTACCTTAGAAAGGATGGAAGGCTGAGTCAACCTTAAGCCTGGGGAGATTCGAACTTACAGTAATTGCAGGCAGCTGGATGTTCCTTCCTTCCTTCCTTCCTTCCTTCCTTCCTTCCTTCCTTCCTTCCTTCCTTCCTTCCTTCCTTCCTTCCTTCCTTCCTTCCTTCCTATGCCACCCTTCTCCGGAGACTCAGGGCGGCTTACAATGCGTTAAGCAACAGCCTTCCTACTTTTTGTATATTTATACAAAGTCAGTTTATTGCCCCACAAACTGGGTCTTCAATTTACCTACCTTAGAAAAGATGGAAGGCTGAGTCAACCTTAAGCCTGGGGAGATTCGAACTTACAGTAATTGCAGGCAGCTGGATGTTAAATGCTGCCTTAGTAGGAGGCATCAGCCTCCTATGCCACTCAGTCTCCATAGCATCCCCACGGTCACGTGTTCAGAATTTGGGCACTTGGCCTATGCCTGTCTGTCTGTCTGTCTGTCCGTCCCCCTCCCATCCATCCCGCCATCCTCTATAGACAGGCTTAAGAAGACACAGAAGGATCTTGACAGACTTTGGCGCTATCTAACAAAATGAAATTCAATGGTAGAAAAAGTAAGGCTCTACATTTAGGCAAGAAAAACAAAATGCACAGGTACAGTGCATGTGGTATACCTTGCTCAATAGTAGTAACTGTGAGAGGGAACTTGGAGTCCTAGTGGCCGATCGCTTAAATATGAGCCAGCCGTGTGTGGCGGCTGCCAAAAAAGCCAACACAATTCTAGGCTGCATCAATAGAAGGAGAGAATGAAGACCATGTGAAGTGTTAATACTACTTTATAAGGCCTTGGGAAGGCCACACCTGGAATACGGCATCCAGTTTTGGTGGCCACGATGTAAAAAAGATGGGGAGACTCTACAAAGAGGGCAGAGAAGAGCCACAAAGATGATTAGGGGACTGGAGGCTAAAACATAGGAAGAACTATTATGGGAACTGAGTATGCGTAGTAACTAGTTTAATGAAGAGAAGGGTTAGGGGTGACATGATAGCAATGCTCCAATATCTCAGGGGTTGCCCCAAAGAAGAGGGAGTCAAGCTATTCTCCAAAGCACCTGAATCAAGGAGAGAAACAACCTGGAACTAAGGAAAAACTTCCTGAAAGAACAATTAGTAGAACAACTTCGATCCAGAAGTTGCGAATGCTCCATCACTGGAAGTTTTTAAGAAGAGGCTGGACAACCACTTGTCTGCAATGGTGTAGGATGTTCTGCTTGAGCTGGGGGTTGGACTAGAAGACCTCCAAGGTCCCTTCCAACTCTGTGATTCTGTTCTATTCTATCCTCCATCTATTTATCCTCCATTCTCCATTGATCCATCTATCTATCATCTGTTAATAAATAAGTTCTGCTCAGCAACATAAACGTTGGGCTCAATGGTGGTTGTAAATCGAGGACTACCTGAATATCTTCTGAAGCGGCTCCCAAATCTGGTTTCCTTTTATGGCGCTAGGAATGCCAAGCCAGCAAGCACATTTCCATATGATTTACATTTCCCTGCAGCTTGCAAATCCTGAGACTCGTAATTCTGAAAAAACATCTGGAGGTCACCAGGCTGGGAACATCTGCTCTCAGCGAAGGCATCTCGGGGGCTGACAGAGACAGACTGCCATGGGCGTTGCATGTTCTAAACCGGTGGTCCCGGGTGCGGGTCTTCGCTAGAAGTTAATTAAATGTCTGAACTGGCTAACAGCCAGGCGGAGGCTCGTCAATCACGAGCTGTAATGGCCCGACAGCAGAGCTGGGATTCCTGTTGATGTGCAACAACTGGCTGCTAGTGTGGAAGGGAACATTTGTGCGATGCCTCGCACATGGAGGGAAGGTCTCTTTGGTGAGGTTGAAAAGGGATAATTGGGATGTTGGGATGTTGGGATGTTCATAGCCTTGAAAGTGGGGAAACTGAGGCACAGAAGGCAAGCGAGAGAGGCGGACAGGGGAAGAGAATGATAGAGGGGGAGAGAGAGAAAGGAAGAGGGAAAAGGAGAGAGAAAGAGAGAGAAGCAGGGAGAGAAGCAGAGAGGAAGAGAGAAAAAGAAAGTGGGAGAGAGAGAGGCAGAAAGAGGAAGAGAGAAGGAGAGAGAAAGGGAGATAGTGAGAGGGGGAGAAAGGGAGAGAAAGAAAGAGAGGGAAAGGGAAAATAAAAGAGAGAATAAGAGAGAGAGAAACAGGGAGGAAGAGAGAAAAAGAAAGTGGGAGACAGAGAGGTAGAAAGAAGTAGGTAGAGAGAAAGAGAAGGGGAGAGGAAGAGATAATGAGAGAGGGGGAGAAAGGGAGAGAAAGAAAGAGAGGGAGAGGGAGAGAGAAAGAAAATAAAAATGAGAAAATGAGAAAGAGGGAGAGAAGGAGGAAGAGAAGGAAAAAGGGAGAGAGAAAGAGGGAGAAAGAGAGGAAGAGAGGGAGGGCAAGAAGGAGAAGAGGGGGAGGGAGGAAGAGAGAGAAAGAGAAAGAAAGAAAGTGAGAAGGACAGAGAGGGAGAAGAAGAGGGGGAGGGAGGGAGAGAGAAAGAGAAAGAAAGAAAGTGAGAAGGCCAGAGAGGGAGAAGAAAAAAGGAGGGAGGGAGGGATAGAGAGAGAGAAAGAAAGAAAGAAAGAAAGAAAGAAAGAAAGAAAGAAAGAAAGAAAGAAAGGGAGAAGGGGAGAAGGGGAGAGAGGGAGAAATAGAGAGGGAGGGATGTTTGTGTTACACTTCCCCCAGCTCTGGAATTACAGATGAAACCTCCTTGCCTTTCACTCTCCCCGCCCATTTCCTTCAAACTCCGCGGAGCCCCGAGTGTCGACATGGGATCTCGGGGTTTTTGCTGAGCTTGGTCGATTCCTTCACGTTGGACGGTGAGAAGAACCATTTGATGCTCCTCTGAAGAGTAGATGAAAGCCGGCTACTTGCCCTGCAGCGCCAATCGCGAATCAAATCTGAGCTCGTGCTGATGGGAGGACAGGAATCATCAGAAAACACAACCACCTTCTTGACAAATCAAAGGCAACTGAAAAAAGCCGATGGAGGCACCAGGTGTCTCCGTCTCACCCTTGATGACCCTGGCAGGAATTGGTATGCCCGTCTCCATCAAACACTCCTGGTGAAAGGAGGCTCATCATCACCCAGAATTGGAAGTCACTCAATGACAGGACAATAACAATTGTGAATGGACAGTGGTTGACAAATGGAAGACATTACGACTTTCTTCTGTCACTCCAGCTGAGAAACAGCTGTGCAAGGAAGAGCTTGACTGACCATCCTTGGCAGAGGTTATCCAAACTGTAGGTGGTCCCCAGTAGGGTGGGATGACCTTCTTCTGGTCTGCTGTCCACTGATGGGATGGATTTCAACCGTCCTCCTTCTCTTGCCTGGGCTGATTGAGAAGGATGGAAGATCTTTGAAGATCTTTGAAGGAAGAAAGCTTGTCCTTTCATTCTGCTCCTGGTGGAGAATGAGGCTGGAGAACCAAGTCAATAGTCAGAAGATCCTTCAGGCGATGGTTCAAGGACTCCAAGAACTTCAGGCTGTACTAGTTGTTGCTCAGAGGGAAAATCAGAGAGCCAGAACTGAATCTTGTGTTAGAAGAAGTTGGAGGTGAATCTAACCAGGATACCTTCTTCAGATGAGACCACAACTGGGTGTTCCTGTAATTGAAGTTGTGTTAGAAGGAAGGTGAATCTAGCCATTTTATCTTCTTCACAAATGAAACCACAATTGGGTGCTCCTGTAACTTGAGTCTGTTTAGAAGGAAGTTAGAGGTGAATCTAACCAGGATACCTTCTTCAAAGATGAAACCACAACTGCGTGTCTCTGTAACTTGAGTCTGTTTAGAAGGAAACTGTTTAGTTGTTTCTTGTTCTGCCTTCAGGTGCTTTGGAGAAGAGGTGGACCCCCTCTTCTTTGGGGCAGCCCCTCAAATATTGGAAGACTGCTCTCATGTCACCCCTAGTCCTTCTCTTCGTTAGAGATCTTCTTTCTGAGTTTCCAACTTCCATTGCAGACCTCAGGGGACTCTCTGAGAATGCAATTGAGTTTATTTCCCATCTGCCCAGGAGATCTCTTCTGCATCCACATCGTGGTTTGGTGTGTCCAAATTTTACACACAATGACAATCCAAGACAGGCATTGTGGCTAAGAGATGTTGGTCTTTCAAGAGGAGAAAATTTTTGCATTCTTCTGCACAGGGCACACCAGATTGATTGATTGATTGATTCAATTTATATGCCGACCTTCTCCGGAGACTCAGGGCGGCTTACAATGCGTTAAGCAACAGCCTTCATACTTTTGTATATACCTGCTGAATAGGGCTTTTGGTCTCCCCAAGCGGTGTTCTTTTTTATACAAAGTCAGCTTATTGCCCCCACAATCCGGGTCCTCATTTTACCTACCTCGGAAGGATGGAAGGCTGAGTCAATCTTGAGCCTTGTGAGATTTGAACTCGCAGTAATTGCAGGCAGCTGGCAGCTAAGTGCTACTTTACAACACTTTAGTCCGCTGCTCCACCAAGGCTCTTAAGGATGCCTTCAAAAGTATAATTCAGGGCAGTTGATTTACGAAGGACTCGTAATGACGCTTCGGATCTCGGCTTGCGGAAAAAAGAATTTAATTAAAATACGTGTGTGCCCATAGAGGGCCTCTGCCCATGGGACCTTCATCAGAAATTGCGTTGTGCCGAAACAGATCCTTTCTCGCTTCGCTTTGTGATGGAATTATGACAAGGACAAAGCTCTCTCCCATTCCGTGCGGGAGTGCTTCGGTGTACAAGACAAAAATGCGAGAGCGTGAATCATCCATCATTTTATTGCTCTGAATACAATCCAAGATATAATTTCAGAGTGGCGGGCGTACCAAATGGTTGGAGGGGTTTTAAGTCTTTGGATTCGACCCCGGAGTCATTTCTGTTAAGATGTGGGCGGCCGTATCAATGCTCTAATTAACTAAATGAATAAATTCCACAGACGTACGAAAAATGGCAGAGAAACGGAGGGAAGAGTTTCGAGGAAGGGAAGAAAAAGAGGCTAACAAGACTAACGGCCGGGTAAGAGGGGTTTTGAACCTTGGCCAGAAGGATAATCTAAGTCCAGTGCTTCTCAATCGTGGTGGCTTAAAAACACGTGGACTCCAAGTCCCAGAATTCCCCTGAAAGCCATGCATGATAGAGTTGGAAGAGGCCAGAAGGATAATCTAAGTCCAGTGCTTCTCAATCGTGGTGGCTTAAAAACACGTGGACTCCAAGTCCCAGAATTCCCCTGAAAGCCATGCATGATAGAGTTGGAAGAGGCTAGAAAGACCATCTAAGTCAGGGGTCTCCAACCTTGGAGCTGGCTAAGGAATTCTGGGACTTGAAGTCCTCAATTCGTAAAGTGGCCAAGGTTGGAGACCCCTGATCTAAGTCCAGTGTTTCTCAAACTTGGCAGCTTTAAAATATATGGATTTTGAGTCCCAGAATTCCCCTGCCAGCCATGAATGATAGAGTTGGAAGAGACCAGAAGGATCATCTAAGATCCGGCTGGCTGGGGAATTCTGGGACTTGAAGTTTGTGTGTCTTAAAGTCACCAACACAGCAGGAAACATAAATTCGCCATAAATCATGCCTTAAAAATCTGCATAATTAGAAAACGGGAAACAGGGTTACAGCAGGCTACAAGATCAGCCACTGGTGTTTTAGCGTTTTTTTTTTTTCCCTTTTTTAAAAACCCCTCAGCCCGGCCAAATTACAGAAAGATTTGTTGGCACTTAAATGTAACAGTCGAAATTCTGCTTGCGCACCAAAAGGCAGACGGTTGTTGAAAACAGGATTAGTAGCAGAGGCAGAAATGCTCCCGGGGGCAGCTTTGCTTCTCCTCAGGTTCACACTCAATTGGAGAAAGCAAATTTGCACTCCAGCCAAACCTTTGAAAAGGGAGGGGTGGGAGAGAAAATAAATAGATTTTTTTTTTCCAGGGATGTGTTTCTGGCTAGTGTGTTGTGTTCTTAAGGTCTGTGCAAACATCCTGCCTTCCACATGGTATTGTCTTGTCTCCAGCTTCTCTGGATTGTCCTCCTAGGTGGATTCCTACAGCCAGAGCAGGAGAGCTTTCCACAGAAGGGTCCTTAGAGGTCATCTACTCCAGCCCCCTTGTCCAGAAGGGTGGCTTGTTCCTCTCGTTCATAGCTGTCACAGCCAGGAAAGCCCTCCTCATTTTCTCTCTGTAAAACGTCCATCAGTTGGTTTTGGTTCTACTTTGGGGCTTTATGAAGAAGAAATTCAATCAATCAATCAAAATCGAGCTGGAAGGGACCTTGGAGGTCAACTAGTCTAACCTCCTGTTCAAACAGGAGATCCTATACTATTTCAGATAGGTGATTGTCTGGGCAACTTACAAATTAATTGTAAATCACCCAGAATCATTGATTGGGATGGGGGCGGGGAAGGGGTATAGAAATGGAATGAACGAACGAACAAATGAAATCTACCCTATTTTCCTCTAGGACAGACTTTCAAGGACTAAAGGACTGCTACAGGTAGTCCTCAACTTATGACCACAATTGAGCCCCTCATTTCTTTCGTTAAACGAGACATTTCCTCCTAAGTGAATTTTGTCCCATTTTACGACCGTTCCTGCCACCGTCGTTAAGTGAATCGCTGCAGTTGTTAAGTCAGTCACACAGTTGTTAAGTGGTTCCGGCTTCCCCGTGGACTTTGCTCGTCAGAAGGTCGCAAAAGGCGATTGTGCACACACACACATACCCGGGACGTTGCAAAACCGTCGTAAATACGAGTCAGTGGCCGAGCGTCTGAGTTTTGATCACGTGACCACAGGGGATGCCGCAACGGTTGTAAGCGTGAAAAAAGGTCATAAACCAGCTTTTTTCAGTGCCGTCGTAACTTTGAACAGTCACTAAACGAACTGTTGTAAGTCGAGAACTACCTTTAATCAGTTGGTGGTTTCACACCCACCCGCACACACACCTCCAGCTGCAAGTAGTCCAGCAAAACGCACAACGGCTTCAAGGCCAGAAGTCCAGCGGGGCCAGGAAATAAATCAATGAGTCCAAGAAGCAAAGGAAGAAGGCAAGAAGTCCAGCGAACTCCAGATGTCGGCAACGGCATCTGGATCTCCACAAAGTCAGCGTTTGTTCCCGACAAATGCTCCTCCCCAGGTCTCTTTAAGTCTCAGTCCCCAGGTGTGCCTTGTGAAGAGGGGCGGGGCACTCTCCTCCCGTTTCCGGACAGCCTGCGCTGTTCTCGCCTCCTCTCCACTCTCCATGATCGGGGATCAGGAGGAGGCAGTCCTTGCTCGTTGTCTGAGCTCCGTTGCTCCTCTTCTCCGCTGCTTGCCCTCTCTTCCCCCCTCTCTAGATCATCCTGCCTCCATTCCTCCCTGTTGGCAAGCCATCCCAAGCCCGAGGGGCATTGCTCCGCCCCCGTTCCTCCGAAGCCAGCGAGGCTGTCCCCTCAGTCTCCGACATCCCCAGCTCCAGCTCATCCTCCTCCGTAGATTCAGGCTCCGACAGAGGGCATGGCAGGAACGGAAGAAAGCCAGAAGCTGCCAGAGAGAGACTGTCTCACTCGGGAGGAGGAATGAAGTGGGGTATTAGTCTAGAATCCTTATATAGGCACAAGTCAGCCTGGCCCAATCCCCCACTTGAATGCAGTCCAAAAACACCAAGAAGTTTCTAGAAGCCAGTCAGTATTATATCCGTACTCAGAGCTTGTGACGATTGCGCTGTAGCAGGCTGAGTGGTCAGGCACCCTTATATAAAGTTGTGTGGGTGTCCATTTTGTTGAAAGATGTTACATACGCGGTCTGTTTTTCCTTTTCTAGCGTTGTGGGTTGCTGCTCATCGGAATAGCGTCCTTACACAGCTCGCTTGGGGGAGGTTGGGTGGCGGAGGGCTCGGCTAGTGTGGGTGGCTTTGTGAGAGATTTGCGTTTCTAATTTGCTGTCATTTCCTCCGCTGATGGGGATAGAAAAGCTCAGGAGGGAACAAAAAAGAAGGAACAAAAAAAAAAGAAGAAGAAGAAGAAGGAAGGGACCCAACAAAAGGAACGAAGGAACGAGGGAGGGCAGGCGAGGCGATTAGCAAATGTCAGAAAAATGATTTCATGTTCTCGACACACATCAAAGCAGCCCCCCCAACTAGGCAGAGAAACAGCACTAGAAGGGATCTAAAGTGCAATTAGACACACACACACACACACACACACACCTCCCTGGATGCCCCCTGATTTTATTTAAATGGGTCTCGGGAAGAAAGGAAAGGAAGAAAGTTGGAAATTGCCCGAGTGAGACTGTCTCAATTGGGAGGAGGAGTCAAGTAGGGTATTAGCCTGGAATCCTTATGTAGACACAAGGTTCAATACCCATTTGAATGCCATCCAGAAAAATGCCAGGGAATTTCTAGAAGCCTGGCGCTCTTGACAAATCCGCCGTCAGTAGACACACAGACATTAACAACATCTAAAGGCTACACAAAAGAGACAATCCACCAGCCCAAAAAAAGACAAAAACAAAATAGAAAAAACCCAGCACCTCTCCATCAATAATCCCAAATCAGCCCAGATTAAGATCAACTATAAATCGCACTCCTTACTAACACTGATGATGTTACCTAGTTGGGTCATGAAACGTCAGGCTCAGAGAACACCAAGGGCCTCCTCATGTCAACCCCCGAGATTCAAATATTCTCCTTTATCATCCGGAAGGGACTCAGAGAGACGTCACCCCGATTCACTGGCGTATACAAATGGGGGGGTTGGAAGTCCAACACGATCCATTCAGCTCAATTCAGAATACAGCCGGAAGGGACCCTGGAGGTCATCTAGTCCAACCCCCTCTCAAGCCGGAGACTCTATACCCGGGATGGCGAACCTATGCACGCCGTGCCCTCTCTGAAGATGGCATGCGAGCCGTTGCCCCAGTTTTTTTTTTTTAATTAGATTTATATGCCGCCCTTCTCCGGAGACTCAGGGCGGCTTACCAGACGTTAAGCAATAGCCTTCATACTTTTGTATATTTTTTTTAGTACAAAGTCAGCTTATTGCCCCCACAAATTGGGTCCTCAATTGACCTACTTTCGAAAGGATGGAAGGCTGAGTCAACCTTGAGCCTCGAACTGGTGTAATTGCAGACAGCTGGATGTTAATAACAGGCTATTCAGCCGGTTGAACTATCTGAGTTCAGCTGCATGCGTGCTTCCCACTGGCCAGCTGGTTTTCGGATCTCGGCTGTGCATGCATGGGGGCATATGCAGGGAGTGCATTTGCAGGGTGTTAATTGTTCTCCCGGTCAGGGAGTTTCTCCTTATTTCTAGGTTGTTTCTCTCCTGGATTAGTTTCCATCCATTGCTTCTTGTCCTGCCTTCAGGTGCTTTGGAGAATAGCTTGACTCCCTCTTTTTTGGGGCAGCCCCTCAAATATTGGAAGACTGCTATCATGTCTTCCCTAGTCCTTCTTTTCCTTAAACTAAACATACACAATTTCTGCAACCGTTCTTATATATTTTAGCCTCCAGTCCCCTCATCCTCTTTGTGGCTCTTCTCTGCACTCTTTCTAGAGTCTCCACATCTTTTTGACATCGTGGCGACCAAAACTGGATGCCGGATTCCGAGTGGGGCCTTACCACGGCTTCACAAAGCGGTACTAAGACATCACGTGATTTTGATTCCACGCCTCTGTTGATACATCCAAGGATTGTATTAGCCTTTTTATGGGTGCTGCTTGCAAGGTTCTGTAACTCCGTAAGCGTAAAGTTTAGCCTTCCCTTCCTCGAGAGTTGATTTCATGGTCAAGTTCTATTTATTTATTTTTTTTATTTTATTTTATTGAATTTATATACCGCCCTACTCCTGAAGGACTCAGGGCGGTGAACAGCCAAAGATAAAAATACAATTTACAAAAGTTAAAAACCCAATTAAAAATATATTAAATAATTTGGCCCAAGAACGAATTTAAAAAACATCCAATTTACATAAAACTTAAAAACACATTTAAAAGGGGAAGTCAGGCCAGAGTTCTACCATCAATCTTGTAATTCTGGGCCTCGGTGCCTCCCCTCCCCCTCCTTTATACTCCTTATACTCCAGCGACTTTGGGAGGCGTCCATCTGAAAGATTTCTGGACGCTATCCAGATGTTCTGGACTTTAAAAATGCTTTTTTGCTGGGCAATGGAGCCTGAATATCTCCATCAAGGTCACCTTTCTGATTCTCTACAGAGGTCCAAGGTAGACCCTCAAGAAGACCCTTATTGTGTGAGCAGGGGGTTGGACTAGATGACCTCCAAGGTCCCTTCCAACTCTGTTACCTTGATATACAAGCCATTTCTCTGTGGAAGAGGCTAAATCGTGGTGGGGGGTTGCCCTCTCCCTTCAGAAGCCTTCATAGAGACCACGGATGGTCGTATGACAGAGACTCTGTAGTAGACCCAGCCCTGAGCAAAGGGGATGGATTACATGACCTCGAGGGTCCCTTTCAACCTTACGATTCCTCCATCCCTGACTGGAGATCAAAGCAGAACCTCATTCGATGCAAATTACTCCTTTTCTTGCCAGGAGTCAATTGTTCCTTATTCTATAAGTCTGCTATATGTTTCTTACTGATTTTTTTTTTGGCTGTTGTTTTTTTCCTCTCTTTCTTTCTCTCCTTTTTTAAAAACAGGAGATGAATTCATCACCTTGTTCCCTCCTCCTCCACTCCGGCCCCAGGAGGTTCAGCTGAGAACAATAAAATTAGAAAATGACAACATAGCCCATTAGTCTTCTAATTCAGTCTGAAAACGGTACAGCAGCTCTCGGTAATTCAATCACATTGACTTAAGGAGCCCTGCTCAACTCCTGCCAGGAGAGAGGAAGAAGAAAATATATTTTTTTTCCTGAGCTGTGGAAATCACCGGCAAGAATCAGGGGTTGGCAGCCTATTGCGCCAGGCCACACTTGGCCCATGGAGACCCTCTTATCATCATCACCATCATCATCATCATCTAATGATCCCATAATCCCTTGCGGGGTGGAGTCTGGGCAACTGAATGGAGCTTGCAGAGTGTTTTTAGTGGCCGGATGCCTTTCCTGTTGCCAATGCGGAGTTTTGTTCGGCAGATACTGGTATATTCTCATCGTGCCCAGAGACAGAAATATCTGCCTCTACCTAGGATCGAACTCACAGCTTCCTGATGGTGAGCTGAGAGCTCCAGCACCACTCCTGGAGACCCTCTTATGGAGCCCTTGAAACATCTCCTCGCCCTGAAGGTGTTCTTTCTCTCCGTTTCGAGATGGGAAACTGATGAACATGGGTAGGGCGGCCCTTCAAAGAGATATATCTCAAACAAAAGGGCTGATTAGCACCATAGAATCACAGAAGCGTAGGGGTGGAAGAGGTTTTCCATAGAGGTCTTCTAGACAAACCCCCTCCCCAAAGCAGAAGTCTAAGACGCTTCTGTGATTCTAAGTTCTGTGAACTTAACTTAGAATGACTTTATTGTCACTTTAAATGTACACTGATTGGCATACAGCTCTCAAAGGGTCACCACCTCCAATATACACTACCATAAACACGACAAGAAAATAAACAAATAAATAATGTCAATAATAATAAATAATAAATAAAGATACCCACAAGTCCTTTTATGATCCCAGTCAAATAGTTGTCCATTCTATTTTTCAGATGTTTCCTGAGAGGGAGGACAATTAACTGAACGACTGAGGTTCTCAGATGACCCAACAGTGATCGGTTTCATTCGAAACAATGATGAATCCGCATACAGATGGGAGGTTGAACAACTAATCTCGTGGTGCGACCGGAACAATTTGGAACTGAACACACTCAAAACCGTAGAAATAGTGGTGGACTTTAGGAGAAATCCTTCCATGCTTCCACCTCTCACAATACTAGACAGCCCAGTATCAACGGTAGAGACCTTCAAATTTCAACATTCTATCATATCTCAAGACCTAAAATGGACACCCAACATCAAAAACGTCATCAGAAAAGCACAACAAAGAATGTTCTTTCTGCGCCAACTCAGGAAGCTCAAACTGCCCAAGGAGCTGCTGATCCAGTTCTACAGAGGAACTACTGAGTCTGTCATCTGCACCTCTATAACTGTCTGGTTTGGCTCTGCAACCCAACAAGACAGACAGACAAAAAACAATAAAACTAATAAAAGAGAGAATCATATAATAAATTAATAAAATAATATGATAAAATAACCCATCCCCGGATTTACTTAACATCTGTGGCAAGAAAGGTCATAAAGGGGGGGGGGGGCAAACCTCACTTAATAACTGTCTCGCTTAACAACAGAAACTTTGAGCTCAATTGTGGTCGTAAGTTGAGGACTGCCTATATAACGTACACTACTGATGTACTGTATGTTTTTACTATTCGCTGTTCTTTTTAATGACCAGAATTCTGTCAACCGGGTACTTCTGTTTAAATTTTATTCTTAATTTTTAATGCTGTATTAGAATGCGTCCGTTTTATATTTCAGAAGGTGTCGCCTCCCTGTTTTATGACCCACACTTGATTCTTTTATTTGCACAATCTCTTTTTTATATTCTTTCCAAAATGTATAATGGAACAAAGAACTATTAGAAGAACTAATATATATATATACATATCGGAGAGAACTCTGTGGGCCAGCCAAGAAAACTGCCTGACTATATCCAGAACACTCATTAAATAAATCATAATCAGACAGCACGGCAAGCGTGTTAAACTCTGGTTGAAAAATGTCAGGGGTTGCATTCTCACAACAACCCCCCCCCCCGTCAAAATTCCAAAACGTCTCCATTAATTTTATACATTTTAGAGCAGAAGATTAGGGCTGACCACAAAGAGAAGATACGCAGACCCCGTCTTCTGCTTTTTTCTAATTTCCAGGAAAAAAAGGAGAAAAGTTAAAATACGACTGCATTAAAACTCACACGTTCAGCAGGATAAAAGCATTCTCATACTTTCAAACGGTGGGAAAAGGTGAGCATCCTAACCCAAGCCAAAAATGCCAGAGAATTCCTGGCACTCAGACAAAACAGGCCATCAACAGGGACATAGAGATAAAGGATGTTTACACACCATTCACCAGAAATGATTGAAAACCTGAGTAGTAAACAAACAGACCAAAAACACATCTGTTTTCCAGCAATCCGCACTCGGATAAGCAGAGATTAATATCCACATTAATACTTGGAACAAAACCAAGTTGTAAACAATGTCCCAAATCAAGGAGTGACCAACTCAGACAAATAATCCAATGGTAAACATTCGCGTAATCAATGAACCACCAAAAAGCTTTCCACTAACACTGACAGAACAAAGCACTAGTGTATAAAGAGAACAAACCCCCACTTCCTCCTAGAACTGATGTTGTTCCCTAGTTGGGTCATGAAACGTCTTCAAGAAAAGAGCCGGAGAATGTCAGAAACCTCACACTCCTCCTCCTCCTCCTTTCTGCAAATCCCACTGCCTTCTAGCACTGATAACATTCCCTAGTTGGGTCATGAAATGTTTGCAAGAAAACCATGAAGCTCAGAGAGCATTAGGGACCCCCACAGTCGTCGTCCTCCTCCTCCTCCTTTTTCTTTTTTCCTTTCTCCTTCAATGGCCATAAAGCGAGAACTTCCTGTACCAAACCGCTATTAAAGGAAGGCCTTTGGACACTGTACATTACACTTCTCCTGCTGTAATATCTAACCAAATGCAAAAAAAACCCTGATTATTTCACATCTATTGGGCCTCTTCAATAAAGCTTTATTGTACCTTCTTGTCTGCTACATCGGGTCCCTTTGGATTCGAGCTATTTCAAATGTTAATTTTTTTTTTCTGGGGGACTCCCTCTTTTCCTTTTCTTTTTCAAAAGAGATTGATGTTCTGCTGAAGTATACACTGATGATTTGAAAACGAACAGGAAAAATACCCAAAACGTCACACGGTGCATATTTTAGTTAGAAAGTAATCAATAATACCCATCAGTTACTCCACAAGCTGAAGAATTAAGTTCTATTTTTCTAGCTTTTATAACAGACAGTCCCATTTGGAAATGATTTAGAGAAAAGAAGGATTGGGGTGGGGGTGGGGGGGACATGATAGCCATCTTCCAGTATCTCAGGGGCTGCCCCAAAGAAGAGGGAGTCAAGCTATTCTCCAAAGCCCCTGAAGGCAGGACAAGAAGCAACGGATGGAAACTCATCCAGGAGAGAAGCAACCTGGAATTAAGGAGTAACTTCCCAACAGTGAGGACAATTAACCAGTGGAACTGCTTGCCACCGGAAGTTGTGGGTATGCGCCATTACTGGAGGCTTTTAAGAAGAGACTGGATAGTCATCCTTTCCCTCTTTGCTATTCTATTCTGAATCTATACAGATTTTGTAGACTCTGGAGTGCTTGTTTATTTTCTCTGCAGAGAATTTAAAAACAAACAAACAAACCACGACTTTAAGAACAAACGAGCTTGCAATGTGTAAACTAGATCCTGGAATGTCCCATAACGGGACTGAGGAGACGGCTTCTTTTGATGGCGCACGGTGCAACCCTTTGGACTTGAAAATCCCCTCAAGGGGCTGCTGGATCAAAGCCCGAGGATTTGCAAAGCCTTCAGTCCTTTGTGAATTTCTTTCCCTCAGGCCTTGAGGCATGCCAGATCTTCCTCGCTGCTGAGTCAGCAGGCGATGGAGAAGAGGCTTCCCTCAACCGCTTTACAACTCCGTCTTAAAAAGCGGTGGGGTTTTTTTTTTTTCCACCTAAGCTGGAAGAATCCAAAGCTCGTGCAATTTGATATACGGCTAGTCCTCGAAGTACGACCACGAACATTGTGGAGTTTTGCCTCATTTTACGACTTTGCTTGCCACAAGGGCATCACTGCAGTTGTTAAAATTAGTGACACCGTTCCCACGACAGGGAAGACACAGAAGCGGCTTCCCCATTGGCTTTGCCTGTCGGAAGGTCACACAGGACACTGTGACCGTCATAAATATGAGTCAGTTGCCAAGCGTCCAAATTTTGATCAGGGGATCATGAGGAGGCTTTGGAGAATAGCTTGACTCCCTCTCCTTTGGGGGAGCCCCTCAAATGCAATGGTCGTAAGTGTGAAAAATGGTCATAAGTCACTTTTTCCCCAGGTGTTGTCATTAAAGAGCCTTGGTAACGCAGCAGACTAAAGTGCCGTTAAGTAACACCAGCTGCCTGCAATTATTGCGAGTTCGAATCTCACCAGGCTCAAGGTTGACTCAGCCTCCCATCCTTCCGAGGGAGGTAAAATGAGGACCCGGATTGTGGGGGCAATAAGCTGACTTTGTATAAAAAGGAACACCGCTTAGGGGGGCCCGCAAGCCCTACTAATCAGGTATATACAAAAGTATGAAGGCTATTGCTTAACACATTGTAAGCTGCCCTGAGTTTCCGGAGAAGGGCGGCATATAAATTGAACCGATAGATAGATAGATAGATAGATAGATAGATAGATAGATAGATAGATAGATAGATAGATGATAGATGATAGAGATGATAGATAAGGGATGAGAGAGATGATTAGAGATAGATAGATAGATAGATAGATAGATAGATAGATAGATAGATAGATAGATAGATAGAGGATAGATAGATAGAGATAGATGATAGATAAGAGATGAGAGAGATGATTAGAGATA